>CATIWR010545772.1:0-24981 GCA_949677035.1 Omphalea diandra
TATATATATATATATATATATATATATATATTGATTGAATCCATGGAGTCAATGCATATATTTAAATGCTAATGATGGCTCCCATTTTACATGAGCTAACCTAAAATATATAAACATATGATCAAGGAGAAAAAAAGTGACATCTGGACGTTTAGAGATTTAGATTCGAATCTTTTTAAGTCATTCAAATATCACATTGTAAGTTGGTCCATGCATATAACTCTTATCTCTATAAATATGGTTATTTAGCTAAATCTTAAGTGATTAAGATAAAAACTATAAAAGTAATTAGTGTTAATGTATGTCAACTCATAGAAATTTGTTACTTATAGATACTTTCAAGTATTTGTAAACTTCTCTAATCATCAACCAATTAAAAGCATTTAGAGAAATTCTTTCATGAGTTAGACTAATTTTAATTTTGGGTTTGAGTGACTTTTATATTATTTTTTTACGAAAAGTTCTTTCTTGATTTGAATTCATCTCGTTGGATTATCAACTAACTAATAAGAGATTCATATATAATATATTTTGGATAATAATTTTATAATATTATAAATTTTCATATAAAAAAGAAAATTTCCAAACTTGCCTGTAGGTTCATAATTTGACAATATGAATTTACTATATATTAAAAATTTTCATTTTTTAAACAAGTTCATATTAAGTCACTTCAATTACAAAGAAAATTATATCATATCATAAAATCAAAGATAGATCAAAATTTAGAAATAATTTATAGATTTCAACTAAATTAAACAATTCCTAATTTAATTGTATAAATGGTAATGGTGCCATTATTTCTATACCACAATTTGTTAGACCCACAACTTTGTATTATATCAATTCTAATGTGATGAAATTCTCTTTTATGCTTTCCTAAATACTTTATTAATAATCAATTCTTTTATCTTATTTCCACTACTCAACATAAAATTCTTTAAACATTTTCAACATTCAAAATTATATAAGAAAATAAAATTAACACATTAGAAGATAAAATCCCAAAGTCTTTAGCACTAGTATTATTCAACAAAACAATTTATTAACTCTAATAAACTAATGCAAGTTATGAGTGCCATCAAATTTCGGGGTTGCACTCGAACGAGTAGAATCTTGCTTCCAACTCTGTCCTTTTACCAATCATCAAGGGATCAAGAAGATGGGGTCATACATTGGTAGAAACCCCTAAACATGGCTCATGTTTAGATCAACGAGGGATCCTTTAGGCCTCACATAAGTTTGAAGCCTTTTTCAATTTGGTGGTCAACGAGGAACCAAAATGAGACAATACATTGGTATCATCCCTAATGGAATGTTTAGTCTCCACTCAACTTTGGTTCAGATAAGAATAATGGTAATGACAATTTTTGAGCCTACCTAAGTCAATTAAAAAGCTCAATTCATCCTCACCCTATTAGAGATTGGGGTTTAGAAATTGGGTACAATTTGGAGAAAAGGTTAGGCACCCCCAAATTGCCCAGATATTGGGATTTGGCCTTAGGCATCTTTGGTTCACTTTTACCATTTTATCCTTATTATTAATTAGCCCGATTAATGCCCCTAAACATATTTTTGACACAATTCAACCATCATATCAAAGCATTATCATAATCAAACTCAAAAGGGATAGAGATCATGCAACATGTTAAGGGGAGGTCATACATGTTAATCAACCATAAAAGAAAATGCACAATTATGTACACCATGTGCTCAAGTGGTCACCTACACACTAAAAGGATACACAAGTTAGTCATCATCATAATAACAAAGCAACAAAGGCAAAAAACACAAAATGAACATAAGTAAAGGGAAAAGTCTTACCCATAATCTTCAAGTCAAGGAAACCTAAACATATTTCTAAATCCATCATCTCATTCCAACAATGAACTAACATGGCAAACAAAATATGAAATGCAAGCAAAGCATGACATAGTCATAATGATATGAGGCATGTCATTCATGGAAATCATGTAGAGGATAAGGTGAGGCCTTGGGCAAGGATTAAAGTCACTAGTTTGGATTCCTAAGATACTAGGATCCTCATCCAATAACACTCATAAAGAGTCATAGCACCCTTAAAACACTTATAGTTATTAGAAAAGCTAGGTTATTAAGATGTTGTAATGGCAACACCTATAAAGTCAATAACACAAACACTTTGCTAACAACATGAGAACTAACTAAAAGTGGTGTCATTGAGTGAAGGACTTTCTCCCTAAAATGCTCAAAATAGCCACATATATAGGAAGAGAAGATAAGCAAGCTAAGGAGTTATTCATCCTCTCTTAATGGCAAAGATAAGACTCACAACAAAAGTAAAATGAATATGGATATGCCATAAGAACATGGTGTCCTTAGGAATGATGGATTCCCTATTCCAATCATCTTACGACAATGATAACACAAATATGCAAAGAAATGAAAAGAGAAGAACATGAAGAAGGTTAGCTAATACCACTATAAACAAGTATAAAACCCTTTTCTCTTTGATCCTTATCCTACTAAATGAAAGAATAAAGATCATAGGCATAAGACCTAGCCCTATTCAGTTGTTGGAACTCATAAAGAAACCATTAAAAACCTTAAAAGGTAAAGAAAAATGAATGGGAGAAGAAAAAAAGAAGAAGAGAAAACTACTACTTTATTGTCAAAGTGGATTATACCAACTAATTGGTGTTCTATACAACCTACTTAATGGTCTGTACACACCATAATGATGTTTATACAGATTGTTGAGACTGAGAATTTTGAAAACAAAGATAAAAAGATAAGTAAATAAGAAAGGAAAGGGATTTGGATGTTGGATTCTCATCTGATGTGTCTTGCCCTTAGAGGCACTAGTATTAACGGATTATCCTATAAAATGCTATGGAATATGCAAAATGAAATCTCAAAAACATCAGCAGATACCTTAGATCTTCAGTGTTAGGGGTTAGGTGTTTGGTTTTTATGTGTTTAGGGTTTATGGATCATAATTTCAGTAGAGTAACACTAGAGTTGTCCAAACTTCTCCCTTTCTCTCTTTAATGGTAAGGTATTTATAAAAGAAGAGGGGTGCACTAGAGCTAGAATGGCTCTAGTTGTACCATATTCATGACCCACAATAGAAAAGACTATGAAAGTTCTAGAATTAGGGTTTTTAAGTGGTATGTACAATCAAGATGTTAGTTATACAACCATTTAGCTTTCAAGGGAGGGATTTTTAGAATGTTTTATTAGTTAGAGTTTGTATGTTGATTATACATCTATGTATATGGTTGTATATCCATTTAAACATGGCTGATAGAATTGGGCTTTTAAGCCTTATAGGCTTAGGCTTGGTTTGTGGCTTTGTCTAAGGTTTCCCAAGGCCTTTATTCTTTTTCCTTTTATAATTCCCCTTGCACTTTAAAGAATTACTCCACTAGCTTTTTGTCATTAGGCTTACATCTTAAGGCCTAAAATCTGATACTCACATTTGCCCCCTACTTTATGGGGCTTAGAAGATGACATTTGAGAAATGACCATTTGAGCAAGGCTCAATAAAGCAATGCATAAAAATAAACATTAAGAAGGATAATAAAGGATTTAATTCTTCAGCAGCTCCTCAAGCAAGTACTTGGGGTCTTAGCAGTTCTCTAGCAAGTACTAAGTTTACTTTGGTAAGTTTCTAATAGGTACCAAGGTGTTCTCGTATGGCTCTAATAACTCTTAAACAGATACTAAAAGTCTCAGCCATTCTCTAGCAAGTACTAAGGATCTTAGTATCTCTCTAGCATATACTAAGTTTACTTTAGTAGTGTTCTAGTGGGTACTAGGGTGTTCTTATATGGTTTCAGTAACTCTCATGCAGGTACTAAAAGTCCTAGTAGCTCTTTAGGCATTGTAATAAGATACCATTAAAAGATCAATGGTAAAGTAGTCATTAAATAAATATATGAATTAGAAAGCTCAATGCCTTATTTTTTGTTTTATGTTGTAGGTTGTCATGTAACCTTCCATGTTATAAGTAGTAAATTAGTGGTTGTCTCTAATCTTTCTCTTCAATTTCATAAATAGAGACAACATAGACTTTTTTTATCCTTTATTTCAGGTGACACAACCCATCATTAACATAATCACACTTTAATTTCTTAATTGGTTACCACCAGTATTGATGCCAAATTCACTAATGATTCTTCTTTTGAGGTACATCTTCTATCATCACCTTATACCGATGATGCAATGAGACTTATTGCATACCTAAAAAATGGCAAGATTTTAACTTTTTCACTTCATATAGTAAGAGGAGATGATTGATAATTAATTTTAAATCACCAAATATCTTGAAAAATGGAATATCCATATCTATTACCAATTCAAGGCCAAGGATCAAGGCTTGGTACTCTGCTACATTATTTTGAACATAACTTAGTGAGGTTGAATGCACATGGTAATACTTCTCCTTTAGGAATAGGGAATACAACTCTAGTGCTTGCATCATTACTTCTAGTAGTGCCAACAAAGAGCTTTTTCTGTGTAGAGTTTTAATAAAGAAAAATTTTCATTTTAAAGATCTCCATACAACTCCCAATCATCAAGATTAGATGATCCTTTAGGAAGCTAGCCAGAGCTTGCCCTTTAACTAATTTTTATGGCATATTAAATTATTAAAGTAAAATTGCCCACTTACTAACCCACCAGATATGACATGTCTTGACATAACGTACTTGACCATATCAACTTGCAAAATTAGGTCAATTGAGTGAGCCTACAAGTAATGCCTTAAATTTTAATGGTAAATATCAGAGTCAAATGAATCTTTTCAATGGGAGTGTAATTTAGCTTGACTCCATTCATCATTATACTAAGATAATAAATTGCATGTTTTTTCCTTTCATTGTTTTGTGGAGCAAGTAAAACTCCCCAAAACTCCTAAAGAACGTTCTTGGGAAATAATATATAAAATGAGAGGTTGTCCTTAAATCAAAGTCTTTATGACAAGTGGACTTAATAAATACTCTTTAATGTGGTTGAAAGCATTACTAGTTGCTTCGTCCCACTCAAAAGTGACATCTTTCTTCGACAAGTAGCTAAGTGATTAACACATTCCTATTAGATTAAAGATAAACCTTCTAATGTAGGCTAACCTCCCTTTCAAACTTTTAAAATCAGGAATATTTCTTATCTAGAGCATCTTTAACATTTTCTCCCATCAATGGCTTATCTTGATTAATATTTTCAACAATGAGATAAAATGCTCCCACTACTTCATTATTTCATTTGTGTTCATCATCAACTAGATTTGTGATCACCATTGTTTGTTATTGAGCCATCAATGATTCCCTAGTTTTTACCTTCTATTTACTCTATCTCGTCATTCTAAAAGGAAAATCTATTAGGTATATCCTTCAAATCAATCAAATTAGTAGGGCACCTTTTTACTTTTATATTTGGTCTTTTTGGCTTTTGAGACCCCAAGCCTTGCTTGTATAATAATCTTTTTACTATATATGTCTCTTCTTTTTATGTTCTAATATGATCCAATATTGAAACACAATTAAGTAGTGCGCCTAATCTATAAAAAAAAAAAACTAAGGATTCGAAGAATTATGTTGATTTTCTTCATCTCCATATGTAGTAATATACTAAAGTTCTCTTTATGTACTTTTATGCATAATAGAGTTAAGGATTCATAGCTAAGGCTAACCCTAAAGGTTTGAGCAATCGTACATTTTTCTCCACATACTTTATGTATCTTTCTAGTAGTTATCTTGATTTTTTCCTCACTATCTTTTGAATCCTTTGACAGTTTAGAAGCTTTGTCTTTTCCATATCCAACTATGGCTGACAAATTATAGGCATTAGGATCAAAGCCATTTTTACACCTAGCTGAAAGATTCACATGTTCAACTACTAGTTATTATAAGGGCTTCATAAATCCCTTTAGTAGGCATTTTGAAATCTTAAGAGCATTAAAGTGAGTAGTGGGGAGAGCCATTTCCTTTAAACCTTGGTTGATATCCTTTAATCTAGTTAAAAATAAAGCCTGACTTAGAAGAAAACATTTGAGAAATGACCATTTGAACAAGGCTCAATAAAGCAATGTTGAAAAGTAAACATTAGGAAGGATAACAAAGGATTCAGTTCTTCAATAGCTCCTTGAGCAAGTACTAGGGTTTTAGTAATTCTCTAGCAAGTACTAAGTTTAATTTGGCAAGTTTCTAATAGGTACCAAGGTGTTCTTGTATGCCTCTAATAACTCTTAAGTGGGTGTTAAAGGTTCTAGCTGCTCTTTAACAAGTACTAGGGATCTTAGCAGCTCTCTAGCAGGTACTAAGTCTACTTTAGTAGTGTTTAAGTAGGTACTAGGGTGTTCTCATATGGCTTCAATAACTCTTAAGCAGGTACTAAAAGTCATAGTAGCTTTTTAATAGGTGTTAGGGATCTTAGCAACTCTCTAGTAGCTCTCAAATAGGTGCTGAAATTCCTAATAGCTCTCTAGTAGGTATTACGTTTGTTAATGCATCTTTCTAGCAGGTACTAGTGTATTTTGTATGTCCAGTCACTTTTATCAGCTCTCAAGCAAGTACTAGATGACCTAGTAGCTTTATAGTAAGTATTAGGTTTGTTCTAGTAGCTCTCTAGCAAGTACTAGTACATTTTGTATGTTTACAATAGTCCTCTTGTAGCTACTAATGTTCTTGAAGCTATTAAGAGTGTCATATCCCTTCTAGCAAGTGGTTTTGCCTTGAGAATGCCTCTTAGGGATGATCTTGTGTCATATTTGCTCTTCTAACATACCAAAGTGTCATTTTATTTCATTACATCCTCCTTAGTCTTCAAGGAATAAATCCTTGTCATTGTAACCCTTCTGGCAGTTCTGAAGGTGTATTACTACTCTGGATAGTTAATTATGTTATTAAAGGGTATTTTGGTAATTTAGCATACACATTGACATGACATCCTCAATATAATTTATATGGATTTTGATTATGATATATTTGCATATATGCATCATATGACATAAGCATGAATACTTACATTATTGCATTTCAGGTATTTGAGTATGAATATGATATTTGCATAGTTGCATGACAAATTATTATATGTTGTGTATATTTTATAATATCTTAAATAATGGTATTTTCGAACTTATTAAAAGTATAAGGAGTATATAGGGATTGGTAGATGAATAGAGGTGATAAAAGAGTGAAGAAGAGAGACTAAAAGAGGAAAATTAAGCTTTCAACCAATAGTAGCAAGCCACCATGATTTTATCTTATTATAGTAGGTATACAAATTGAATTTTTCTTACTTTAGGATCAGATTAGGAAGGAAAAACATGAAGAGGTGTAGCAAAAGAAAGAGAAAGGAAAAAAGAAAGAAAGAAAGAAGAAAAATAAAAAGAATAAGTAGATGATGAAGAAGAAAAAGGTAGCTAGCTAGGAAGAAACTCTAAGCTTTTCTAGTTTTAGAAAATGAGATCCTTAAGGCACTGAAGATAGTATTAGGAATGAGCTAAGAGCATCCATGGCTGAAAAGCTTAGAAATAAAGGTAGGTAAATAGTGAATAATACTTTAACATATGATTGGTTAAATGTTGTGAACATATGCTTAATGGATTGAAATGTTGTTTAATGAGATGATATTGATGAATATTTTAATGAAAGGATGGTTATATTTTTGAATTATGTATTTTTATAAGTTATTGATAAATGATGATGTGAGAATGAAAGTATATTGTGATATGATTTGCCAAGGTTTATGGGTGTTGTTATTAATCATTATATTGCTAGAATTTTGTTGGATTTATAGATGATTTGTTAAAAGACTAATACTTGATATTGTTAAGTAAGTAATAACATCTAATAGCCTATGTGGCAATAATCTATAACCTGTGTGAAAATAATATATGATAGCTTGTATGGTAATAGCATTTAATAGCCTATGTGCATTGATTTAAATTCTGTATGGCAATAATATATGATAGTCTATGTGAAACAACATTTGATAACCTATGTGCCAATGATATCTATAGCATGTGTGGAAACCAAATATGATAGCCTATGTGACAGCAAAATATAACAACCTTTGTGGTAATAATATTTGATAGTCTATGTGGCACTAAAGATTAAAGACTTTTAATTTGATACATGGATGAGGTGATGGGTTATTTATATTTACATGTTTGTTATGTTAATTGTGATTAAAGTATCATTAAGTATTTACTTACTGAGTATGCAAGCTCACTCCTGTGCATGTAATTTTCTTTAAGGAAGAATAAACTAGATATTACATTTTATCTGCATTTTAAAGTATTGTATAATAATCTGGTAGAGGTTGGGCTAGTAAGCAGTCTTTTAGTGTTTTGGTTTGTTTAGCCATGTATGTTTTATTCTAAATAGTTACTATATTGTGGTATAAGATATACAGTGTTCAAAATAATTGAAGAAAGGTTTTTTAATAATAATGGGATGGCATGAGAGAATTTTAATGACGTTATGTCATTTTAGTACTTCGTAATTATGGATGAGTTAATACATATGCTCGAAAATGATTATTAAATATGGATTAATAACTCAAGCTACCTAATAAACTGAGTAAAGTTAAATAAAAGAAATTGAAAGGGGATGTCACATTAGAAGATTGAATTGGCTTTTCCAAGCTCTAGTAATGTCGAGGGTATTTTGGTAACTTCACATTAAAAGTTTTCACTTCTTTCATTAATTTTATTCTACTGGCTTTTAGTGGGATGTATAAACATATGGATTGTATATATAGCAAACTTGACAAGGTGTATACATAGATGCAGAGTGACTAACTTTAAGAATAGGGGTATTAGTTGTTTGTATAGACAAGGGTTATTTGTACGTACAACCTTTCTTATATAAGGGTTCTAGCTAAACCTAGAGCTTAGTTGTGCATTTCTCTTTTTTTTTTTTCTTCTATTTCTCTCTTTAAAACTCTTTGGACTTAGGGTTTTTCTAGATTTTCCCTTACTTTTAGATTTTTTGTGTAATGGCTGACTTTGATACTCTGATTTTCAATATTATTGCTAACTCCCCCATAGGTGACACAATTGTTTATGATGTAAATATGTAGATGAAGGTTGCCTGGGGATTTCCTACGGTGTGTCATTTATTGCACATAAAGCTGAAGATCATGCTAAAGGGCTTCAATGCATGTCTTGAGGCCCTCACGGTGTATGTCTTGTACTACCATCTAACTAGAGCGACTTTGGGTATGGTGGGTCCTTCTTTACTATTCTTCCTTATTTTATTTTTGCTTTTCAACATTTTAGATTTTTAAGCATCACCCATGAATTATCCTTAGCATGTGAATTAAAGGTTAACTCAAAATATTAAGGTCTATATATAAGACACTTACCTTTTAATTTTGGGAAATTTTTACTTCGATGTTTGATGATTGATTAACTGCCTCGATGTGTGTGCTTGTGTTGATTGTTAAAAACTTGGTCTAAGATCTTGTTAAATTTATGAAGAGAATTAATTTTTGTAATTCTCTATGACATTTTATGATTTATTTTTCTCTTTTTGACCTTATCGAATTCCACAAAACACCTACACACAAGAAACTATAGAGCATTATTATTTTTTTTATGAAATTGCACATATACATAAGATTGTCAATCAAGTTCATGTTGCTCTCTATATTAGCATACTTAGATAATTTTTATTCTTTGATTTGTTTGTCATTTTGAAAATTTTCATCATTTAGCTCTCCCTATTATTTGTTTTCTTTTTTCTCTTACGAGTGGAAATTAAGTGTAGGTCCTTTAATCCCTTATTAAGTTTCATCTTCTTTAATATAAGGGAGATAGAGCAATCAACTAGGTGGGGCATGGTTTAGGATGTTCCATCCTTGCATCATTACACACTTAAAGAAGATTAGTTTAATGCCATTCTTAGGATGCTCTCAGCTAGGACACCATGAGGTGATTCGATGATAATCCAAGCACTGGCCGAGTGGTGGATAAACACTACCCACACATTCCACTTGTCAATGATCAAAGAGGTGATGATCACATCCAAGGATTTCACATACTTGACCATGATCGACTTCTCTAGGATCCCTTTCCCCACTAATTATGGTGTGCACCATTTTATGTTATAGGGAGATTATGTTTACCGTATCCTCAACTATATTCCCTGAATAAAAGGGAATCTCTCCTTATAGTAATCTAGCCTAAAGACTATGCTCCTATCACCATGGATGATAGCCCACCTAAGGTCATTGACTAGGTGGGCTATCACTGTATAACTTATCGAGGATAGGTATAGATCTGCTTGTTGTCTGCCATCAAGGACATCGAACTTATGCATCACTTTTACTGGTGGTCTATGGCACTAGCCTATCTATACCGCTTGTTAGATCATTACAGTAGTAGAGTATCATACATAGGGGCTTGAGTGTACTCATTGTTAGTAATACCTTGAATTCTCATATTCTATTTATTTTTACTTGTTCATCTTACCATCTATCATTGATTTCCATGTTGGCTATGGAGCTGGGATTGTCAAATGTTAACCCTCTACTAGCCATGGATGGCTACTACCTTAGGTTTGCTATGAGAAGTTCTACTCACCACAGGGATTCGTCATTTGAGGTCAGGCATAACCAGTTGAACATTATAGCTTTAGACCAGGTACTAGTGCTTTTTAGGACAATTCTAGTGGTTGAGATGAGCCTTCATGTTTTCTCAAGGTATGAAGCACAAAAAGGGATGATTCTGCTCTGAGGAGCCTGAAGGATGAGGGTTCATTTTGAGTAAAGGCCTTCGAAGCTTGCACCTACTATACAAGGCTATAAAAGGGCCTGTGATCTTAGAGTTGGAGGCCTAGAGCTAGTGGTGGTGGGAAGCTTGACCCCTTTCCTGATAGCATGGTCGAGTCCCATATTGCAACCTTGGTCAAGTTGATGATGACCTTCGATGTCACTCGGTCGACCTATATGTTCAAGCTAATTGAGACCACCCATGTGAGTACACTTATCTTCTACGTATACTTTTATATACTTTATTCATGCTTTTCGTATGTTAACTAAAATAAGACTTTTATTGTAGATTCCTTACAGGTAGAGATGCTAGTCAACCTAGTGGCTGCTATGAAGAGGATAGTGATATAGTAGACTCAGGAGGTCCAAGTTAGTAACAAAATGAAAACATATATGCAAATCATGTATGCATGTTTATGATTATATTTGTGCGTGCTTTGCACCCTATTCATCCTAACCGTTGTGTGATTACAAGAGATAGTCTTATGCCTAACTCTATAGCTAAGGATTATGGGGCAACATCTAGCAACTATAGAGGCTGAGATTGAGAGGATGGCGCCGCTGGTACCCAAGGATTCCAATAAGTATGTGGCCTCAGAGGAAGAGGAGGAGACTATGCCTGAAGATAAGGACTGAGCCATCTAATACCCCCTTTAGCTTTTATAATTTATTTTTTTTATACATATGATGAACATTATGGATATTTTTAATACCTATAGGATAGATGTTTGGGCAGTTTTAATGCCTTTTTCCTTTTTTTGAATGCTTACTAAAACACTTAGGATTTTTTAGGATACTTTAAGGTGATTTCACCTCCAATTTTGCCAAAAATTCTAGAATTTCTTTGGTACATAAATGTGTTTTTTCATTCTGGCCCTGAATTAATTCTTTGAATCTATGGTTGTTATTTTTTTATTCATTTGCATATGTGCATCCATTTCAGAATAGGTACAAAACAATTCATAAGCTCAAAATGCAAGTGAGGCTTTACTAAAAAATTTATAGAAAAAGCGGTATGTACAGACCATTAGTTTGTTTGTACAGATAACTCAAATAGTCTTACAGCCTTGCAATAGTATTAACAATTATCACGTACTAACCTATTTCTCTATCCTCTATAAATAGCTCCTCCTCGATTTTTATCCCCAGATCTGCCATTTTTTTTCTTCACTATGGCCAAAGCATTTTTGAAGTCTCTTCCACCTCAAAGTTGGTCTAATCTACCTTAGGTTAGCTTTAAAGTTCATCATACCTTTCTGTAGTCCAAAGCAACTTGGATTTTCTTTGGACAACTTGTGATTTATGGGATCCCACTATCCATTCTTTATATTTCAGAAACATTAAGATCTCCCCTCTGCTAGAAGAGTTTCGTGCCATCCTTGATTGTCAGATCATTGGTATCGATTAAATTACCCTACCACGTCTGAACTACCTATATATTTAGAAGATGATGGATTTGTTTGATTTTTTATATGATAAGGTTCCTATGTATACCCTGTGTAAGGAGAAAATCCTTATGTCTCCCTTTCTTAATCTTCATCCTTTTAGACGCCATGCCCTAGCGGCACAAGCTTGTATTGTAATGACCGTCCTTATGGGAGAGATTATGTTGTGCCGAGATGATAGAGAGATAAACTTGTAGATTTTTCCTCTCATTAAATAGATAGAACTTAGAAAGCCACTAATTCCTACAATTTTAAGCGAGATCATCATGGACTTGGATTGAGTATCACTCGACATCAACAGTTCTTTTATTGCTTTAGGTATAATTGTCCCTTTGTAGTATTTCCTTTCATTTATTTATTTATTTTACTTTTATTTTTTTCATGGCCTAAACTTTTGCTTCTACGGTCCTTACGGGTTGTCAATCCTGTGGGTTGTTAATTTTTATTTATGTCATCCTTTCGAGTTTTAACCTAATGAGCTTTTCTCTTTTTTTTATATTTATAGATATGGCTACAAGAGAGACTGGGCTTGCTAGCTACTCTGACTATGGATGTAAGCTATTATTCCCTCCAACATCATTCAAATTGTCTCTTATTAAAGCCTGTTATCACTAAGGTAGAGTGGACTGAATGGTTGTCTCACATCATTGACTCTAATATTCACTGGATTCATCCTTAGTAGAGACTCTCTAGGATCACCTTAAGGAATTATGAGGATTGTGTGATTATTCTTGCCTTGACTTCTGCCACCTTTTATGCCCGTCTAGAGTTTGTTGTCAGTTTAGATTCATGTAAGACATAGTTGGTTTTCTTTTGTCCTTCACCAAAGGACCTTTGACCTAGCACTTTTTGGATAAAGTTAAGGCTTCCTAGGCCTATCTTTATATCCACCCTATGTTTCCTGTCAATGCTTTTACTTCAAATGATATTGACTTTAAGGCTTGGCTGAATGGCAATTAGCAACACACACTTATATTCATCAATCATTCACAACAACATCAAATGAGAATATGGCAAAAGAAACTCCTATATTTCACTTTAGCTTAAGGAATGTTTGACAAAAGACTAATTTGATTATGCAAATATTTCCCTTTTAATATTATGCCTAACATGAAACATTACATTTTGCATATTATATACTAATTAAAAGTATTATTACTACTTTTAATAATGGCACATCGGATCATCTAATTATCTTGCTCAACACCTTTGTCTTGTCAGCTCCGGCTTCTTGTCCTTACTTCCTTTGTTACCATTTCACACCCCGTCATTCTCCAGTAGTCATCCCCAGTGGTCAATCACACTCTCTCGACTTTTTCATATTCATTTTATGTCCTAATTTTTTATTAAGTTGCCCTTTCAAGTTTTCAACTTTGTGGGCTTCCCTTTTTTTTTTCCTTTCTTCTTTTTTTGTATGCCTTAATTTTTGCCTAAGACACCCTTTCAAGTTTTTGACTTAGTGGGCTTATTTACTTTTCTCACTACATCATATGAAATACTTCTTCAACCTATTCAAGTTTATAGGTTTAGAGAATTCATTCTTATCCATGTTTGATAGTCTCACTACACTACTTAAGTAAATCTACTTGACCATATAGGGACCTTTTTAGCTTGGCTTGAAATTTCCTTAGGGATCATAGACTTGTGTTTGAATTGCCATTCTTATCATGCTTAACCCTTTTGTTAAAAGTGCATGCCATCTTAGCCTGGTACAACTAGATATGATAGGGAGCCTTCAACCTCTTATCATCCAACAAGGCCAACTGCTTAAACCTATTTTTTACCCACTGACACTTTAGAAGCTTTGACTCGACCAACACTCGTAGGGACTTCTTCCCTACTTCAACTAGGAATATCATCTCTATTCCATACATAAGGGAGTATGGTGTCATTCTTATCGATGTCTTTGTCATGGTTTAGTACCCCGATAATGTGAAAGGCAATTTCTTATACCAATCTTTATGTCTCCACATCTTAGCAAGGATGTTCTTGACATTTTTATTAGTTGCCTTGATTATCCCATTGGTTTATGGTCTATATGGTGATGACTCGTGGTGGATTACTCTGTACTTCTCTAAAATGATATAGACCTCTACTTGAAAATGCATTTTATCATTTGTCACAATATGGTGTGGAACATTATACAACAAATGAGATTCTTTACTATAAACTGAGCCATTTACTTTGCTTCCAGCTTACTAAAGGACATTGCTTCCATCCATTTAGAGAAATAGTCCATGCCTTAATGGTGTCTTTATGCCCCTTGGTATAAGCTAGCCTAATTCTCCAATCACATTAATGCCCCAAGCTATAAATGGCTAGGATGAAGTCATATTCTATAGTTCAGTTGATGGCAGATGATTGAGGCTATCGTGAATTTGACACTTATGACAATTATGGGCCATTTGAATACAATCCTACTGAATGGTGGTCCAATAATAATCCAACCTCAAGATCTTCTTTAACAAAGTCTTCCCATTCATATGTAGACCACATACTCCCATATATACCTTTTCCATTACCTTACTCGCTTCTTCTGTTAGACTTCTTAAATGGACCTCATTTGACATTCCCTTGCATACCATACCATCATAGACTGTGAACCGTGATGCCAATCTTCGAATTACATCCTTATCCTTCCTTTCAACCTCTTTAGGGTACTCATCTTCCTCCATATATTTTTACACATCATAATACCATGCACAGTTTCCTATTAACACCTGCATCGTGTAAGCAATGGCTTAGAAGATGGGAGAATTATCATCGTCTCCTAAATCATCAATATCTTCATTCGCCTCTCCACTTTGGGCTTCATCACCCTCCTTATCTTCTTAGTTGTCCTCCTCTCTAAGCGTTTCCTCCCAATCTTCAAAATCTAGAAGATGGTAGGGAGTAGCACTTACTTTCTCTTGTAGATCCACCAATCACTATGTAGCTAGGAGACGAGGAGAAATCGTCTCTTAATCGCCCTCATCATTTTATCAAGCTTCTTATTGATAAAGGCAAGAGTGATTTTGGCTTTGGGTTTAGGTTGGGGAGGTGGAATAGGTTGTGTTCCCTCTTCAATGATTAGCCTTTTTCTTTTGGAGGCTTAGGAGTTCTCTAGTTTCTTTGCTCCAAAAGCACCCAATGTGTATGTATTAGAATCAAGGTATATGGCTTTAGCATTAATGAGGTAGGGCAGGTCTAGAAAATTTTATGATGGAAGAAGCTTCTTGATGAAGAATTTTTCATTTTCCTAATTAAAAGCACTGACATATCGGTAGATGGCAGTGACATAAGAGTTAAGAAGAAATTGACTTTTTGGTTTTGTGCTCATATGGAACAATTGATCCATAAGGTAGCGGTTGGTATGTATTGGTTTATTTTTGGTGAGACAGAAAAGAAAAGCAAGATCCTTTTGGGATTTCTCATTACCATGCCCTCGTGCATTAATAGAAAGGTGATGATACAATGAAGTAGTCAAAAGGGTAAGGTGCGAATGTATTTGGCCAATGAGGTCTTGGGGTCATGTTTGGTCTAGATAGAAATTTCGGACTAAAACTCAGATTAGATAACATCAAGGACAGAGATAATGAATGGAATGCATCCCCGACTTGAAGCCTAAAAAGATTTGAAAGTTGCTTAAAGGCAATGTAAAAAGGGTCCCCAAAGACTCGAAATACTAACCTATACTGGTCTGCATGAGATTGCACTCTTTGACACAAAGTTATAGTGCATATAAATTCCCGCATAATCTCCTCATATTCGGGCTCATCACAAAAAATGATTTCATTCCACCCCAAGTTTGAGAGAAATGCATGGATCTCATCTTTGATGCCTAGTGACTTAAGAAGGAATGTGGAAGGAATTTTGTTTGGTAGGAATATCTTAGAGGAGTTTGCTTGGTACCGATATTTCTCCTCCTTCATGATTCCTTTCATCATGTGCAAAGCTGGTGATCTAGAAGGTTAGGCTACTGCCTTTTCCTTCTCTGATCTTGAGGCTTTCTTGGGGGGCCATAGTAGATAAGGATGACTAAAAGATGTTTAAAAGTAAGTAAGAAGAAAGATTAAGGTGTGCAAATGGCCATAAACAGTCATAACTTCTTTTAATGAAGGGTTGTAAATGATTCGCAGTCAAATCATTTAAATGCATGGCAGTTACTTAAATTTGCGACCACGACCTGAATGTCGCGACCGTTGATTCTAAAATATTTAAGTAACGGACAAAAAATCCTCAAGAAACGGCGCGTTCAAAGGTCAAAAGTTTTAACATTTAAACAAATTTATGATGAGGAACTAAAATAGTGATCATGATTTGATGATTGATAGTTAAATGATGAGTGCCTGTAATTCACGATCGTGAATCAAGGAATAGTGACTACGAATTACAAGGCAAAAAAGATAACTATGAAAGGATAAGACTTGACTTTCTAAGTTGTGATCCACTTAATATATTAATGCCCAATTCATGCAAATTGGCATAGAGAGACATCATTGCACATAGAATTAAGACATCCAAAGAGATAAATATCGCATACATTATACACATAACAATCAATCAAATATGAATAATGCATCACACGAAAAGCATTCTAGAAAGATCCATATTTCACTTCAGGGAGCTTCCTTCAAGCATTCCTAACTCTCTCTTAATGAAGTTCATTCTTTCTTCATGGATAGGTTTTATGAAAATGTCTGCAAGTTGATGATTAGTGTCAATAAATTCTAATTCTAAATCATCATTTTGAAATGATCTCTAAGAAAATGATGTCTAATGTCTATATGTTTGCTCCTAGAATGTTGGATGGGATTTTTTGAAAGATTTAATGCACTAGTGTTGTCACATTGATAGGAATGTGATCAATAACTTTGCCATAATCCTTTAATTATTGTTTCATCAAAAGGACTTGGGTGCAACAACAATCCACAGCTACATACACAGCTTCGGTGGTGGATAAGGCAACTGAAACTTGCTTCTTACTAAACCAGGACACTAAACACTCTCCTATGAATTGGCAAGTTCCATTTGCATCTGTATAACCTCTAATGTCTATATGTTTGCTCCTATAATGTTGGATAGGATTTTTTGAAAGATTTATTGCACTAGTGTTGTCACATTTGATAGAAATATGATCAATAACTTTGCCATAATCCTTTAATTATTGTTTTATCAAAAGGACTTAGGTGCAACAACAACTCGCAGCTACATACACAGCTTCGATGGTGGATAAGGCAACTAAAACTTACTTCTTACTAAACTAGGACACTAAACACTCTCCTATGAATTGGCAAGTTCCATTTGTATTTGTATAACCTATGAGGCTAAATGAAGAATCTTTAGGATACCAGATACCTATATGCAATGTGCCATGTAAATATTTGAAAATCTTTTTAATAGCATTCAAATGAGATTCTTTAGAACAAGATTGAAACCTAGCACACGTGCATACACTAAACATTATATCAGGTCTAGAAGTGGTAAAATATAGTAGATAACCAATCATACCTCAATATCTCTTCTCATCAACTAACTTACCCGATTTGTCCTTGTCCAACTTAATGGTAGCACTCATTGGTGCTTTTGCTACTTTACATCCTTCCATGCCAAATTTTTTGAGAATGTCCTTTGTGTGTTTAGCTTGGTTGATGAAGATCCCTTCTTTTGTTTGCTTGATCTGTAGACCAAGGAAAAACTTGAGCTCTCCCTTCATGCTCATCTTAAATTCCCTAGTCAAACACTTAGCAAAATCCTTATAAAGAGATTCATTAATAGCACCAAAAATGATATCATCAATATAAATTTACACTATTAGTGTATCATTATTATGCCTTTTAACAAACAATGTTATGTCAACCTTCCCTTTTTCAAAATTATTTTGCAAAAGAAAAGAACTAAGCCTTTCATATCAAACTCTTGGAACTTGTTTCAAACCATATATGGCTCTATTCAATTTAAAAATATTTTGGAAAAATATGTGATTCAAAACTATGAGGTTGTTTAACATAAACTTCCTCCTCAATGACACCATTTAAGAAGGCACTTTTGACATTTATTTGAAATAGTTTGAAATTCATGTGACATGCATATGCCAAAAGAATCCTAATGGCCTCTAATCTTGCTACGAAGGCATAGGTTTCATTATAGTCAATTCCTTCCTCTTAGTTGTAACCCTTAGCAACCAATCTAGCCTTATTTCTAGTGATGAATCCTTGCTCATCTAACTTATTCCTAGACACCCATTTGCACCTTACAATTGGGTGTTCCTTAGGCCTAGGAACAAGTTCCTATACATTGTTTCACTTAAATTGGTTGAGTTCCTCTTGCATAACAATCACCCAACTCTCATCATCAAGAGCCCCATCAATAGATTTTGGCTCAAATTGAGAAATAAAAGCAAGATTATTATCTAAAGTATTGAGTTGTGATCTAGTACTTACACCTTTGGAAGTATCACTAATGATTAGGTCTTTAGGGTAATGCTTGAAAAATCTACAATCCTTGGGAAGATCTTGGTTTGGTGATGCCATTTGTTGATGTTAAGGTTCCTTATCTTCTCTTGATGATTTGTTCTCATCATGATCCTTATCAACCACTCTTGTAGTATACTCCAAATCCAGTTTCTTAAAATCACCTAAAAAATCATCAACAAAAAAACATTTCCCAAGATCAAGCCTATTCGATTCATCAATCATAATATTTATGGACTCTTCAACTACCATTAAACTCTTATTAAAAATCCTATAGGTTTTGCTAGTGATGGAATAAACTAGGAAAATGCCTTCATTAGGTTTTAAATCAAATTTTTCCAAGATTATCCTTGGTATTCAAGATATAGCACTTACATCCAAATACTCTTAGGTATGACAACTTAGGTTTTCTACTATTCCAAAACTCATAAGAAGTTTTATTAAGAATGGGTCTTTTGGAAACTCGATTTGCAATATAATATGATGTATTGATAGTTTCAGCCTAAAAGTACTTTGGCAATGAATACTCATTAAGCAAAGTTCTAGCCATCTCTACTAGTGTCCTATTTTTCCTCTCTACAATGCCATTTTGTTATGGTGTTCTAGGAGTTGAAAAGTTATGAAAAATCTCATTCTCTATGTAATAAGATTCAAAAGATTCATTTTGAAATTCTTTTCCATGGTCACTTCTTATAGAAGAAATGAAGAAACCCTTTTCATTTTGAATCCTTTTTTCAAAACTTTTAAAAGCATCAAAAGTATCATGCCTATGAGCTAGAAAGGATACCTAAGTAAACCTATAGTGGTCATCAACTAGGACAAGTGCATAATGTTTTCCTCTTAAACTAACACTCCTAGTAGGTATTATCAAGTCCATATGAATTAATTGAAGACGTCTAGATGTACTTACAATATTCTTTACTTTAAAGGAAGATTGATGTTGCTTTTCCATTTGGCAAGGACCACAAGTCTTGCCTTTAGAGAACTTTATCTTGGGAAAACCTTCCACTAGCTTTCCTTTTGATAAACATTGTAAGAGCTCTATGCTAGCATGTCCAAGTCTTCTATGCCAAAGCCAAGCTTCATTGCTAAGAGACATAAGACACTTAACGGATTCGTTAATTAAATTTTCTAAGTTAATTAGGTAGGTATCCCTTTCTTTCACCCTTGAAGACTACCTTTTTATCCATCAAGGTGATAACTCGACATTCTCTAGGGTCAAAGATGACTTTTATTACCTTTATCACATAATTGACTTGCACTAAGCAAGTTATGTTGTAAGCCATCCATAAGTAAAACATCATTAATAAAAGAACAACCATTCTCACCAATGGCACCAATGCCAATTACCTTACCCATGGCATTGTTTCCAAATGTGACATTACCACCCTCCTTTTCCTTTAAGGCCATAAATAGCTTCTTATTGCCCGTCATGTGGTTTGAGTATCTGTTATCCATATGTCAATCATTTGTTTCATTGGTGGCTGCCAAACAATCCTACAAAATACAAGTAAATCATTTTTCCTTTGGTACCTAAGCATACTTAGGTCATAGGGGATTAGGTTTAGAAGGATCCTCCAACTTGAGGTATGCCTTCCTAATATAACAATAAATGTTTTTATGATCAAATCTCATGCAGTAGTAACATTGGAGTCTAGACTTATGAGTCTTTCTTCTATACATTGTGTTGGTATGAGTAGGGGGTTTTCTCATACGAACATGATGTGAATGTGAACATGAACATGAATGACTTAATGTATAAGTAAATTTTCTGTGTGTGTTTGAGGGAGCATGCTTTTTATTATAAATTTATGCATGATTAGCCTTCTTAGAAATAAGCCTTGAGCCTTGTTGCACCTTTCATTTGCCCTTAGGCAATGGTGGTTTAGTGCTTTGAGCATTTTTCTTTCCAACCACCTCAATACTCGATGTTTGAGATGTTGGGACTCTAATGAATGTTGCGAGTGAAGGTGTAGAAGAAGAGGCTCCATTGAAACCTAAACCATGCCTAACTAAGGGAGGTCTTTGTGATATAATTAATGTATCCAATGCTTCCTTATCTTTATAGAACTTAGAAATAAAGTTTCAAAGCTCAATTACTTCACCCTTCAAGGAATCATTCTCTTTTCTCAATAAGGATAAAGATGACTTGGATAGACTCTTCATAGACTTCTTGAGTTCTTCATTTGAAGCCCTCAATTCACTTACTAGACTATTTAAGGCTTTAAACTCATCCTCTAATTTAGTACATTTTTATTGTAAGATTTCATTTGTGACTTATATTTGTCATATTTCAAGGTGAGAGCTTCTAAAAGCTCATCATGTACATCTTCTAACTCATTAAATTCAAAATAAGAATGATATAAAGAGCTTACGTCATTTGATGAATCTATAGGTTTGCAACCTCTTCTTCACTTGAGCTATCATCCTAAGTAGCTTTGAAGCTTTTCCTTTTTTCTTTGTCCTTTTTCTTCTTTAGGGCAATCATATTTGATGTGGCCTTACTTGCCACATTCATAGTAAGTGACATCACTCAATCTTTCCTTGGGGGTTGGAGTTGCTTTCTTGAAGCTTTTTCTTTCTTTTCTTCCTCTAGTCAACTCCTTAATTCTTCTTGAAAGCATTGCAAGCTCCTCTTCTTCTTTATCACTTTCCTCTTCACTTGAGGCCACTTCATATTCTTTCTCCTTTGATGAAGACTTGAGTGCCAAGGTCCTCCTTTTGGTTTTTCTGATTTCTCTCCTTGACCTCTCATTTTCTACATTTTTTTCATCCTTATTCAAGGCTAAATCATGAGTTAAGAGCTTGCCTATTAGAACATCAGTTGGCACTTTCCCTATCTCTATATTGGACTCTTGGATACTGCACACCCTAGCATTAAACTTTTCAAGAGGTAAAGTTTTTAGGATTTTTGAATTTACCTCATGATTGGTGAGAACTCTCCCAAACTTCTTTATGTTTGTGACAAATGCAATGAGCCTATTTGTCCTACCTGTGATGTTTTTTGCCTCCTTTATCATAAATAGCTCTCATTCCATCACATACATTTCAAGCCAGCTAGATTTCACCAAGGTAGTGCCCTCATGGTAGTTCTCTAAGGCCTTCCAAATCCCATGAGTAGTAAGACAACGTTAGACCCTTTCAATTTCTTCTTTTGGGAAAGAACTTAGAAGGACTGCCATAGATCTTTTATTTCTGCCATTGGATCTCCTTTGAGCTTTAACCCACTCCTCTCTAGGGATCAACTCCTCACTTCCATCCACCACTTTATTAGGTGGCTTTCACTCCTTTGCTACAATGTCCCTAAGGTCTACCACATCATTCTTCAAGTAGATTTCCATCCTATACTTTCAATGAGTATAGTCTACTCCATCAAAATATGGCTTAAGGTGAGTGTGGATTCCTTCTTGTGTCATGATCTTTTCTCATGCAATTGAGCTTTAGAGTGAGACTTAACTCTAATACCACTTGTTGGCCTAGTGCATTAAGAAGAGGGGTTGAATTGGTAGGAGATTAAAAATTTAAGAAAGGGATAAAGTGTTTAGAGAGTTAACAATGAGAAGAGAAAATAAACACAAGATGTCTATAGTGCTTCGGGTGTTAACAAACCCTACGTCCACTCCCCAATTCTTCATAATTGTGTATTCCACTCAACTAAATTGGTGTTTTCAAGCTCACACCTAACTTATACAATTTGTGTTTTATGGCTCACACACAACCCTTACAATTAGTGTTTTTAGACTCACATACAACCTCTCATAAGTGTTTTGGATATGCTCACACTTTAACCTTTTATAAGAGTTTTGGAAGCTAGGCTGACTCTTAAACTACTTATAAGAGTGTTTAATGCTAACACTAAATAATCAATAACACAAATAAGAGTAAGAAGAATGAAGTTGGACTAGGTTGGTTAACCCTAAGTCTTGGACCTCTTTTGATCTTAACTAAGGAGATTGATCAATTCTAATGTTTCCATTAAGTGTTGTTTTACAGAATTAAGTTAGACTTTCAATTGAAAGTTGGATGGATTTCACAATCTTCAATAAGACAAAGTTCATCCAAATTTGCAGCTAGTGATCTGTAATTCGCGACTGCAACTTAGCTCAATATAGGGTGAAACTAGGACAGATGGATTCGCGGGCATCATTGTTGTCACGACTTATCCAAAGATGGGAGTGTCCAAGTCACAGATGAATTCACGGGCATCGTTGTTATCGCGACTCATCCAAAGATGAGAGTGTCAAAGTCACAGATGAATTTGCAGTCAATGTCGCACCTCAGTAGCGACCGTGACTTTCATAGTGACTGAAGAGGGAACCAAGTCCACAACCATAGTATGTGCCAAGTGTCCCAAGTATCCGGTGAAGAACAAAATTTGTGAGAACGACATTGTGGGTAGCAACCGCAATTCATAAAGATGAAAATTCTCCTTTAAATAGAAGAATTCGTGTTTCAGTAGCACCCTGTGCAAGGACTTATCGTGACTGCGACTTTTATAGGTAGTTAGAAAGTAACGGCTATATTTTCTTGATGGACCAATGAGGAGCAGACACATGGACTAGCTGTTAGACACAAATGGAGTTTTTCACCGCAATTTTTAGCTCCTTTATGAAAATTAGTATGTCGCAACTGTGAATCATCAGTAGCAATGCAACTCCTGCCTGATATACAATTAATGCAAAATCTACCTAGCATGTCTTGAAGATTTGATGAGTTTCATAGTCTAACACTCTTTGGTGGGTATGGGGTATAAATACTCCACCAAACAGTTGTTAATGAAAAAAAGAAAAAGAATTCATTACTTGTGTCAAATCTCTTGAAAATTAGCTACTCAATTTGTTCTTTTCTTTATGAGATTGTGATTATTAGGTGTGAGCATTAAATACCAGTTGTAAAAGGTTTTAGTGTGAGCCTATGAAAACACTTGAAAGAGGTTTTAGTGTGAGCCTGTGAAAACACTTGAGAGAGGTTTTAGTGTGAGCCTTAGAAAACACTTGTAGGAGAGGTTGTTGTGTGAGCCTTGAAAACACAGTGTAAAAGTTAGGTGTGAGCTTGGAAACACCATTTTGAGTGAGTGAAACACCCAATTGTAGAGAATTGGGGAGTGGACGTAGGGTTGCTTAATATATGAACCACTATAAATCTTTGTGTCTCCTTTCTACTTTATCTTTATCCCTCACTTCATTTTTAAAAAAAAAAAACACCAATTCAACCCCCTTTCTTAGTGCCTAGGGCCAACAAGTGGCATCCTTAATTGGGTGAGCAAAGATCATGGCACAAGAGGGAATCCACTAACACCTCAAGCCCTATTTTGATGGATCCGACTATACTCATTAGAAGTATAGAATGGAGATTTATCTTGATGCAGATGCAGTGGACCTTTGGGATGTAGTTGTCAAAGAATGGAAGCCACCCCTAAAGTAGTGGATGGAATTGAAGAACTCATTCCAAAGGAAGATTGGATTGAAGCCTTTGGAGGTCAAATGGCAAGAACAAGAGGGCAATGGCTATTCTTCTATGCTCTCTCTCAAGGGAAGAGATTAGAAGAGTACAACATTGCCAAACAGCTCATACTATTTATAAGACTCTTCAAAACTATCATGAGGGCACAACACTTGTTAAATCAAGTAGATTGGAGATGTACATGACGGAATGGGAGCTTTTTATGATGAAATACCATGAAAGCATCACCAAAATGATGAATAGACTTCTATCCATCATCAAAAGCATGAAGAAATTAGGAAGGACTCTCACCAACTATGAGGTAAACATGAAAATCCTTAAAACTCTTTCATTAAATAAGTTTGGTGTAAGAGTGTGCAGCATTTAAGAGTCTAACCCAGAGATTGGAAAGGTTCCTATGGATATGTTTATAGGTAAACTCTTAACTCATGAGTTAGCCTTACAAAAGGATAAGCAAATGAAGAAATTAAAGGGCCAAAGAGAAAAATTAGAAAAAGAAAGAAGAACCTTGACACTCAAATCCTCAACCAAGGAGAAGGAGGTAAAAACAACCTCTAGTGATGAAAAGAGTGACAAAAAAGAAGAAGAGCTAGTAATGCTCCCAAAAAGGACTAAGGAGTTAATTAGAAGAAGGAAAGAGAGAAGGAGCTTCAAGAAGACAACTTCTAATCCTAGAGAGAGATCTAATAAAGTCACTTGCTATGAGTGTGGCAAGCAAGGCCACATTGTAACATCCCTAGTCACATTCATTAGCATTATCACATGAGCATATGCATTAGATAAATAATCATTTAGAAGTACCATTGCATTTGGGGACATTGGAACATATATGTAGTGTTTGTATAGTTGTATGGCAAATTGTT
>CATIWR010545773.1:0-26873 GCA_949677035.1 Omphalea diandra
TTTACAAAAAAAAAAAAACTTGATTAAAATTTATTATTTTTATTTAAATGTTTAATAATTTATTTTTTAAAGAAATGACTATATGTAATGAAAATAAATAATTGAACTAAATCTATATATAATTATATTCAAGTCATATATAATAATTTACACTAATTTATAAATAAACATACAGTGTTCAATAATAGCATACTACTCATTATAAAAAATTTTGTGTATTATGATAAAATTTATGTGATAAAATTTGTTTTATTTTATTATGTGATTTATTGTAACAAAATCAAATTTATCACAATTATCATAAAAAATAAGTAAACTTGTGATAATTTTCTTTATGCATTAAATCATTTAAGAATTATAGTAAAATTTTGGCTTAATGACCCAAAAAATCTAAACCTTTATGCAAATTTTTAATTGTATCTAAAACTTCTAATTGAGTTATTAATTGTACTTTAATTTGATCAATTGATTTTAATTATACCCAATGTCAAAATTAGAATTTAGGAAAGTACATATGTAGTTTCATTGACTCACATATTTTTTAATTAGTTCAAGCAAACCCAAAATTAAGTTTAGAATTTAATTAATATAGTACTTTTATTTTTATTTAGTCTAATTCTATTTTTACTTAATTAGATTTATTATGTACTTTTATATGATAAATTTTAATTTTATTTTTAATTTATAATTCATAAAATCTCTCAATCTCTCATTTCTTTTAAAAAAATTTCTCTCAATTTCTTTAAAAAATTAAATTTTATATTTTAAATAATAAATTATTTAAACCATGTAAAATAGAAACTTCTAAAAAATATTTAAAAAAAAATCAATTACATGAGTTTAATTAGCATGATACTTTTATTTTTATTCAATTTAATATCAATTTTACTTAATTGAATTTATTATGTAATCTCATATCATAAATTTTGATTTTATATTTAAATTTCAAAATTAAAAATTTTAAAATTTAAGTTTTTTTTATTTTTATTTTTATTTTTTTTATCCTAGTTACAATGGGAGTAGGAAATTGAACCCAGAATTAAAAGATCCTCAAAGACATACACTGCCAACCAGGTCAAGTTTAAAGTGTTAACAAATTTAAATTTATAATTTGTAAAATCTATCATTCTCTCGTTTTAAAAAAATTCCTCTCGAACTCTCTTTAAAAAATTAACTTTTGCATTTTGAATAATAAATTATTTAATCCATTTAAAATTTTCAAAAAATATTTAAAAAATTAATTACATAAGGTTAATTAAGATTATACTTTATTTTTTATTCAATTTAATCTTTTTATTTAACTAAAATTATCATATACTATTATATGAAGAATTTAATTTTATAATTAGATCTATAATTTTTAAAATTTAAATTATAATCAACAACGATTAATTACTATTGCTATAAAACAAGCTCATATTTTAATTCATAAAATCTCTCATTATAATTTTTTCTCTCAATATTTTCTTAAAAAATTATTTTTTTATATTTTAAATAATAAATTATTCAAATAAATAAATACAAACTTTAAGAAATATTAAAAAATCAATTATATGAGCTTAATTAATATAGTACTTTATTTTTTATTCAATTTAATTCTATTTTTACTTAATTAATTTTATTATATACTTTTATATAATAATTTTATATTTAAATTTAAAAGTCTAAAAAGTTTAAAAGTATAATTTATAAATTTCTCAATCTCTCTTTAAACAAATTTCTTTCAATCTCTCTTTAAAAATTATTTTTTATATTTAAATAATAAATTATTTTTTATATTTAAATAATAAATTATTTAAACTATTTAAAATATGAAATTCTAAGAAATATTTAAAAAATCAAATAGATGATGTGAATATGAACATTCTTGAAATTATCCTTGAATAAAAATTAAGGATTTATTGATTTATTATTTAAATGTAAAAATAAAATTTTATAATTTAAACGTAAAATTAATATAAAATTAATTATTTATCCACTAAAATAAAAATAAAATTTATAAAAAAATATTTAAATTGAGTAAAAAAATAAAAATATTTTCTTAGTAAAACTTAAATTTAAATTTGAATATGATTGAACTAATTGAAAAAAAATAAATGAATCAATTGAACCCAAATACATACTTTACTAAATGTTGATTTTCGCTTGGTATACAAATAAATTCACCAAATTAAAGTATAATTGACTCATTTATAATCTTTAAATACAATTGAAATTGTGAAAAGATTTGAGTTTTTTAAATCATAGAACCCAAAAATTTTATACTTAAAGTTTTTGTCATAATAAATGAGTATACAAAATAAATTATAATATAAACTCTTTTTTCAAAATATTTTGTTACAATATTTTGGCGTTAAATTTCTAGTGCCGCCAAAATACATATAGAAAAGTAATATTCTCACAATAATATTTTTGTCACTATATTAAATTATTTAAAAACTTATGATAAAATTATTTTATCACAATAAATAACTTTTATTCTTACTAAATAACTTCCCACAATAAACAAGAAATTATAATTTAGGCATATGAAATGACATAGTAAAATTAGTAAACATATTAAAAATACAAAATTCTTATTATTTAAATAAAAATAAAATTGAAGTTGAATTTTAATTTAATTAAATAATCTAATTATTTTAAAAAATATATTTTTTCTCTTTTACTTTAATTATTCTACTTTATATATATGTGTGTGTGTGTGTGTGTGTATGTATGTATATGATTGATGTATGTGTGTATGTATGTATAATTTTTTTTATATTATTATTATTATGTCAATTAGATCAGGTTACATATTGACTCATTTCATATTAGTATTGATTCAACCTATTGGGTTTACACAGACTCAACTCGACCTAGAAATTTTGAAATCATTTTAGATTTGTTCGAGTTTGGATCACCTTTTCTAAATGAGTTCAAATCAAAATTTTGAGTCAAGTAAAAAATTGTCATCTTTAGGTATCATACCTCACTACAAGAAATGTATTCAATAGAAAGAAAAATTAGCAAAGGATAGGTTTGTGCTAATTACCAAGAAGTATAATGACAATAAATTGGTGGCAGAGTTAGAATATGTCACTAATTTTGGCACCATTGTTTGGCAGAGAATGTCATGAGGTCGCAAGAGAGTAGCGACGGGTCAACTTAGTGATGAAATGGTATTCATTGCTATTTTTAAAATGTATGCTTAGCGATGGATGTAATCTATCATGAAGTGAACATACTCCATCGTTATTATAATTTTTCATCACTAAATTAGTAAGTGAAATGGTTGCTATTTCATTTATACTTAGCCATAGATCTTATCTGTCACTAAGTTGTGTGTCTGAAATGGTGTTTCACTTATACTTAGTGATAGATCTTATCCATCACTAAGTTATATGTCTGAAATGATAGTAATTTACTATTGTTTCAATAATCTTTTATAGGGGCAAAACACTTGTAAAAGACACACTCTCCTCACTCTCTCTCACATTGCTCCACCCATATTTCTCTCTTTTCTTTTTGAATCTCACTCTCACTCTCTCGTTTGCTTTGTCTCTTTCATTCCCAAATTCTATTTTCTTTCCCTTATTCTCCTGAATTCAGTTTCACTACCAGGTGTGGTGGTGTTGCATCGTGTAACTGTTAAGTCGCTAGTCCAAGTATGTCGCAATGTTGTGTTTAATATCTTTATTTTCTTTTTTTAATGGGTTTGGCTTAGGGTTTTTCTAGGGTTTGGCATTGGCTTGGATTTGTCAAATACCCTGACATTTAATTTTTGATTATTGTGTTTGATCTTTTTTTTTTTTTTTGATTATTTGATTATGGTGTTTTTGTGAATTGTTTGTATGTGATATTGATTAGGTCCAATGTTACACATACTAATTTTTAGGAATAAAGAAGAGATAAAATGATTTTTGGATTTGCTCTTAGAGAGCTTTTTTAATCAATTGTAAAGCTAAACTCTCAATCTTTCTGCCTATGTTTTGAGGCTTTGATGATGGTCTTTATATAGTGAAACGGTAGACATTTTAAAGAATGTTGTCTTTGGCTAGGCGACTTTGAGCTTCTTATTTTGCTTTGTTAAGAGTTCAACATTTGAATCTCTATATTCATCTTCTTTAGGCATATTTGGCATTACTATTACTTTATCTCTTACTTTTGCTATTGCTCCTACTTGCACAAAGGCGGTCATGATTTTTTTTAAAAAAATTATAATAGTTTGTCATATATGTATGTGTAGTTTTTTTTATAAATTTTAAAATTGCATATTGCGAGTGCCTCGAGGTTTCATTACTTTGCGCTCAAACGAGTGAAATCTTGCATGCAACTTCATCCATTTATCAATCAATGGGGGATCGAGAAGACGAGGGTATTTACATTGGTAATGACATCGAGATATGGCACACAAATGGACCAGTGAGGGGTCTGTTTTAGGCTTTGCACAAATTTGAAAGCCTTTTGTCCGAATGGTGGTCATCAAAGGACCAAAACGGGATAATACATTAGCACTATCCCTAGGAAATGTGGAGTTACCACCCTATTTCGGTTGGGACAAGAATCTAGCTAAGGCAAAATTTGAACATAATGTTAATTAGAAGGCTCATTTGGTCTTCACCCCATTAGAGATTGGGTTTGAAAATTGGGTACAACTTGAGGAAGAAGTTAGGCACCCCCTAACTACTCAGATATTAGGGTCCAACCTTTTGGCATCTTTGGGTCACTTTTAATATTTTAACCGAGTTATTGATTAGTCTAATTAACAAACCTAAATATGCACATAGAGCAATCAAACTAATCAAATCATTCAATCAATCCATATAAGAGAGAGGTCATGTATCGTGGTATATAGTTTATCATGCATATCCATACATTTACTTAAGCATAATCATGTCAAAGGGGAAAGGGGGTCATGATCATGGCATAGGGGTTTTAGCATGCATCATCATTGATCCACACCACAATCATCCACAAACACATAGGATTATGGCCAAGTTCACATTCCTGATCTAGCATTAGTAAGAATACCTACACCTAATGGAAGAGAGGAAGCTAGTAATCAAATGAGGAAAAAATAAATAAAAGAAACCTAAGGAAAAACACATAAAGTCTCAAGTAACTATCTTATCATATTTCCAAATTCAAGGTCCCTAAACATACATCTAATGTCCATGGTAACACATCCTAAAATCATAAATCAGTATACAAAACATAATGAAAATACGTGAATCATGAACAATCAAAAGGGTAAATATGTAATGCAAAACATTCTTAAAAGATATTGAATAACCTAAGGCAAAGATTTCCCCAAATGAGATCCTAGGGTTGATGAACCCTTCCTTATATTGCTCACAAAGAGCTAAAATACCCATAACACAACTAATCATTATAGAAGTTAGAATGTCGAAACAAGGAGGGGGATTGAGGAACCAAAACAATATTCACATGGTTAGCAGATAAACTCTTAACACAAGTTAAACTCTCGAGGTTAATGGAACCTTAAGTTCCTCACTTGAGATCATGGCCCTGAGATGATTAAAACATAATCAAAATATATCCTTGAGATCAAATGAAAGAGCCCAAGAGCTTTTTGGAATGATAAATAATAAAAACTATGTGAAACATAACCAAGACTCCATTTTAACGTGAACAAGAGTCTTAGGTCATTGAACCTCACTATATTCTACCATTGGAGTAATAAAATATCATAAAAAAAATGCTTCAAAAAGAAAGAAATTCAAAAGAGGGGAAGAAAATAAACTTTGCAAAAAAGAAAAATCTATCGGGTAAACTAGGTTGTGCAACCTAGATTAGGGATTATATAGCTAACCATAAAGGTTGTACAATCCTTATTTTCTAGATTTTACAAAATAGAATAAGAAAAGAAGGGAAAGGAGAATGGGGTTGGGGGAATCTTGAGTGCTTTCTATTGAAATCCTTGCCCTTAAAGGCACATAATGGGCCTAATATCCTCCAAAATGCTTAGAAAATTCATAAAAAGGAAGATACTATGTCTAGTTCTACCTTAGGAGTGATTAGAGTGGGTTAGGGTTTAAATTTTCTATGTTAAGTATGATTCGAGAAGTAATTTTAGCAGAATAACCTTAGGGTTTCTAAGCTTCCCTTTCCCTCTTCTATAAATAGGAGTGTTTATAGATAATAAGTGGGTGCATAAGGCTAGAAATGGTTCCAGTTGCAACATAGACATATCCAATCATAGAGAGGGAGATGAATCTCTTAGAATTAGGGTTTACATATGGGCTATACAACCAAGCATGAGGTGTACATCCATTTGTCAGGACTATATAGTCTTAGGGTTTAAAGGGGGGACCAATTTTAAAAGTTTTTAGCTGCTAAGGTTTAACAAAGGACTATATAAACCCTGAGATTAGGTTATAAAACCTTTTGTATGGGTTGTATAACCTTAATGGGCTAAGCTCGCTGCCTAGGCTATTGATCTTAGGCTTTGCGCTGGGCTTTTAGCCTTAAGCTTGGTTTTAGGCTTCTTTAAGGTTTTCAAAGACTTTTATCTCTTCCTTTAGCAATTTTCCTTATATTTTGGAGATAGGTTATATGATTTTCATCATCAGGCTTTGCATCTAGAAGTCTAAAATCTCATGCTTATAGTTTGCCTTACTTTGTGAGGCTTAAAAAATAAAATTTGAGAAATGATTATTTGAACAAGTCTTAACAAAGTTAAGTAAAAAAATGTAAGCATTAGTAAGGATACCCAAGGATACAAGTTTTTAGCAGCTCCTCGAGCAAGTACTAAAGTGGTTTTGGGAGCTCTCTAGCAAGTACCAGATGTTTTGATAATTTTTTAGTAGCTTTCTAGCAGGTGCTGAGTGGTTCTAATAACTTTCTAACTAGATCAAATGTTTTGACAACTCTTGAACGACTTTTTAGCAGATATTGAAGTGGTTTTGACAACTTTTTAGCAAGTATCAAGTGTTTTGATAACTCTTCAGTAGCTTTTTATTAGGTACTGAATTTGGCAGTTCTCTAGCAGCTACCAGGTGGTTGATAGTTCTTTAACAGCTTTTTGTAGTAGATACTGAAGTGATTTTAATAGCTTTCTAGTAGGTACCAGGTGGTTGATAGCTTTTTAGCAACTTTCTAGTAGGTATTAAAGTGGTTTTGATAGCTCTCTAGTAGGTACTAGGTGGTTGGTATTGGATAACTGACGTTTTATAGTCACTATTACTTTTGCCTTTCTCTATAAGTACTTTGGTCTTTTTGACTGATGATTCCTACTGAGGGATGCCCCCTAGGTGGTTCTTATGCTGTTCAGCCCTTTTGGTATTTGTAAAACTGAGCCCATATGTTTGCAACCTTTAGGATTGGGCCCAGATGTTGTAGGAAGCTCTTCTTGAGTCTTGATACTTTTGAGATGAATAGATTTGTCTTAAAGATATTTATAACCTTCAAGTTTGCCATTTAAGGGCATCTTGGTGATTTAAGTCAAATTAGAAGGTTTGGAGCATCCTTCGAATGTTTTGGAAGCACTAAGGATACTTTGGTAATTTGCCTATTCTAGGATTCTTGGAAACTAGGGGTATTTTGATAAATTGGCTGCTCTTGAACTTTTTGGGAGGCCAAAGGCATCTTAGTAATCTATGTGTAATTGGGCTATAAGAGAGGCTAGAGGTATTTTGGTAATTTCGGTGTAATTGGGGTTGAAAAGGGGCTAAGGGTGCGACTGCGAAGATGGTACCACTCGACTTTCCTCCAACTAGCGACTTACTGACGGTCTTCAACTTGTACCGTCATCTTGCAGGAGTCACCTTGAGAGTGGTAGGCATTCTTTTCCCTTTCCTCTTAATTTATTTTATTTTTCGTCGATCTTACCACTGTAGATTTTAGGTGCTGCCCCAAAATTTTCTTTTTGCTTGCAAACAATAGGTTACTTTATAAAATATTGAGGAATAATTTCAAGGACACACACCCTTTATTTTCAATGAAATTTTATTTTTTGTCCATCGGTCTGGTCTATTACCTTGATCTATGTTCGCTTCTAACTTTATTATGTGATTTGCATAAGGAACGATTAAAATTAATTAGTAAAATAATCTATGAAAAATTAGGATACATACCTGGGATTATAAATACTTTTTTTATCCATTATGCCGACTTGCCGGTCTTTTGATGCTTTGTTTATGGATGCTGATTGAAAAATTAATTTTAAATTTTTTAAGGAAACTATCTTTATAATTTCTTCAAATCTTGCAATTAAATCCTAGTGACTAGGACTTGTTATTTCTTTAGCTTTGAATTCGAACCTCTCTAATTCTTTTGTTCTCTTATGACCCGTCTGGAGGGCATAGGGATCTGGACCTTCCTGCAGATGCTACTAGATGGGACATCAAAGGTCCATCCGACGATGATGTACGTGCTATTGGAATGATGGATGGACACAACTCATACCTTATGTTGGCCCTTGTGAACTAGGAAGGAGGGGTTGAATTAGTGAAAAATTTAAAATTTTGAAGGGAAGTTTGTTATGCAAGTTTTAGAAGAAATAAAAGAAAAATAGAATACACAACAATTTATAGTAGTTTGAGTATTAACTAACCATATATACACTCCACAGTTTTTTCAATTGGGTGTTCCACTAATACTCGAAGGTGTTTTGAAAGCTCACACTAACTTTACAACCTATATTTTGCAAAGGATCACACACAAGCTTATAAGTATTTCATAAGGCTAACACTCAAATCTATACAAGAGTTTTTTATTGGCTTACTCTCAAACCCAATCCCAAATGGTTTTTAAAGCTTACACCAAACTTGTTACAACTTAACTATAAAGATTAATTAAGAGAGAGAGAGGGTTAAGAAACAAATTCGTAAGAGGTTGACCTTGGTTAATGCTATTATTTTCCATTTATATTCATTTAGTGGAGTATTTATAGGTTACCCTCATCAAAGAGACATTAGAGACAAAACTATGCTCAAATCTCCAAGGTATACTGGGCAAATTTGCATTTAATGCTTGTTAGGCCATAATCGCGGTCACTATAAGTAAATAATGATGGCTATCTGCCTTTCACTCTGGATTTTGTCTAGTCATTATCGAGATCTTCAATTATGGCTAATGGCTAGTGACATGTGGCAGTTCAACATTAGTCCTTTAGAAGATTAGCCTTTTGACTCCTATCTTGGTTTTTGAGTGTCATGATCATTATCTCATGGTAGTGGTCGTGATATGAATCACGATGGCTATTTGGCTACTACTACTAGCTAGAATTGGCTCTGTGTAATATAGAGTTCTTGAGTTGGGCTTGTCGCCATTACGATGGTCATGTTGCGGTTGTGATATATGAATTTGTAATAGTCCTGTGACATGTGGCTTATGCTGGATGTAGCTTTAAAATTTGCCTAAACTTTATTGAATGTTGTGGTTGCAATCAAGAATGCGATGCTCACCACGATTGTTTCTATCCAGTTTATGTCCAAAACTTCACTTGGTAGCGATTGCAATTTTAAGGGTGGCAATTGTTATTTATAGGCATTTCTTCATTTTGTGCTCCATTCAACTTCTAATGATATTCTAACTTAATTTTTGTAATTACCACACTTAGACAAGGTATTATAACTATTCAATCTTGTGTTCTCAAGATCAAAAGGATGTTTGACTTTTGTTTAACCACCTAGTCCAATAATCTCTTCCTTTTTAATTTTGACAACCTTAGATTGAATTATACAAGGGTAACTTATGAAATGTCATTTTAAGTGTAAGAATGGATAGTTGTATATTAGATAAATGCTCTATGAAGTTGAATTACTCCCCTTTAATCTACACTCTCCCTCAATCTATACAACTATAATTATTATCTTTTTGCATATAATATCTCTTTGCCTTTGTCAAAATCAAAAAGAGAGGAAATTGAGAGGGAATAACTAAGTGAGGAAATATTACAAGTTAATCATAAGGGTAATTACAATTAGAGTGCCAATAATTAATTAAAAGAGTAATCAATTGACAATTAGAGAGGATAAAATAAAATTTTTATTGAAGAAGAAAAAGAACATAAATACATTAACACATACAAACATACATAGATGATTGATCACATCATATGAACCTCTAGTTGAGAAACAAAAAAGAAAACATTGGAAAAATGAAAAACGGAAAAAGCAAAATAAAAACTAAAGCAAGGCTCAAGTCTAAGCTTCTCTTAGATGTCCACTATGTCTTTATGAAGATGTTTAAGAAAATTGAGCCTCTACAAAATTGGGCCTCTAAAGGACTTTTTTTAATAGTTTAGAGAACTTGGCTCGAGAGGAGTAAGAGTTAGAGAAAGAAGAAGAAACTTTAGCTTTACCTTTACCTTTTGAGTGGTGTGGAGGATCCTTTTGAGGCATAACGCCTTTTTGTGGTTCTTTAATCATCAATCTCGTTCTCTTTGTTGCTTAAGAGGTAGCTTGTTGAACTATTCTTTGAGCACCAAACAAGTAATCATGTGTATTCGGCTCAATTACTTTAGCATTTAGAAGATAGGTAAGGTCAAGCCAATTTTTCTTGGGGTCATAAGAAGGAGTTAGATTGGTTTCAATTTCAGGGGTTAGAGCCCTAACATGCCTATAAATGGTAGTCACGTGAGAGGGAAGGAGAAATTGGCACTTAGCCTTGCTCATGTGGTCCATTTGGCTAATGAAAAACCTCTCAGTTTGAATGGGTTGGTTGCGAAGAAGGCAATAAACAAAGAATGTCTCTTTATGAGACTTTTTTATTGCCATCACCCCTTGCATTAATGGAGAAGGTGTTGATGCGATAAAGAAGCCACATAAGTAGGGTCTTACTATGTTTAGGAATAAATTTTCTAGGGTTATGGTATTTCTCAATGGAAATACCTTTCTAAAACTTAGAGAAAATGAAGTCATAAGAGGAGAAGTTATGAGGGTAGTCTCTTCATTTTGAAAGTTGAAAGACAAAAAAAGTCATAATAGGTGATGCAGAAGGGTTTGCCAAAGCATTTGAAGTTTAAGCTATACATACCTACTAAAGAATTCACATCCTTGTTTAATACTATTATGAATATGAACTCTTTCACCATTTCTTCAAACCTAATTTCATCTCTATAGATGAAAGTGATCGATCCAAGATTGTCCAAATACACATTAATGTCATCCTTCAATCCAAGAGTAGTGAGAAGATGAGTTGAAGGAATCTTATTAGCTTTAATTAGTTTCTTCTTATTGGTTTCATACCTAACATTTTCTTCTTGAGTTACTCTTCTCATCTTGCGGAGGGGTAAGGTACTTCTAGTAGGGGTAAAGATGTTTGAGCAATCCCTTTCCCCTTGTCAATCTTTCTGGGTTTCTTAGGGGTTGTAGATGTAAGGAAGAGAGAAAGAAAGGTTGAGATGAAAAGAAATATGATGATTATAGGTTTAGATGTGAGACAGATGAAGTAAAATGATGAAAGAGGGTTAAGGTCAGTTTAAATAGGCTGAGAAGAGTGAGAGGAGTCAAAAAATAGGCATAAATGCATTGAAGAAGGACAAAACACCGTTTGAGAGACAAAACATTTATTGTCCAATCGTTATAAGCAGTCACGACTGCTATACACGTGTAGCGACCGCTACTCTAGAAAATTTTGAGTAACAGTTGGAATTTTCTTGAAAAGGAGTGAGGGCCATGGTCAAAAAATTTAAAAATTGAAACTTTCGTAGGAGTGACTCTCTAGTAATTGTCGTGAAGTTTGAAAGCAAAAGATAATTCTAAAAAGTAGCAGTCACTATTATGAATTTTCAACTGCGATTTATAAGACATTTTTGAAAAATAGTTTGAAATGAAGTTTCAAGTATATGGTTCATATTTAGTGTGATGAAATTATTATATTAATAGTTAATTTGTATAATTTGGCATTAAAAAGCTCAAATGCAAATTAAATTATCACATCTAGCTTATTAAACATACTCATCATGCAAATATATCAAACAATTAATAATATCAACCAATAATACAATATGCACATAGTGAGATCAATTTTCACCCTAGAGAGCTTCCATTTAGCATCCCTAGTTCCATCTTGATGAAGTTTATCCTTTCTTCATTAAGGAATTTTGTGAAAATATCCACAAGTTGGTTATTAGTGTCAATGAATTATAATACCATATTACCATTTTGGACATGATTTCTAAGAAAATGATGTTTAATATCAATATGCTTGCTTCTTAAATGTTGGATGAGATTCTTAGAAAGATTTATTACGCTAGTGTTATCATATTTGATGAGAATGTGATCAAAATTTTTGCCATAATTCTTGAGTTATTGCTTCATCCAAAGAACTTAGGTGCAATAACAATCTGCCCCGCATATTCCTCTTCGAAGATGGATAAAATAATCAAAACTTGCTTCTTGCTAAACCAAGAAACTAAACTTTCATTAATAAATTGAGAAGTTTTAAAAGTGCTCATCCTATCCTTTAAACTACCAATATAGTCTACATTCAAATATCCAATAAGACTGAGGATGAATTCTTAGGATACTAAAGTCCTAAATGCAATGTGTCATGCAATTAATTACATGCAAATGTGATTTCTTAGGATAAGATTGGAATCTAGCACACAATCAAATACTAAATATGATATCGGGTCTAGAAACTGTGAGACAACGAAAAGAGCCAATCATACCTCTATACTTCTTTTCATCGATAGGGTTACCTAATTCATCTTTGTCTGGTTTGATAATTGCACTCATTGGAGGCTTAGCTACTTTGCATCCATCCATGCCAAATCTTTTGAGTAGATCATTTATATACTTACTTGGTTGATGAAGATGGCCTTTTTGGTTTGCTTGATTTGAAGACTAAGAAAGAACTTGAATTCACATATCATGCTTATCTCAAATTCCCTAGTCATAAGCAAATTAATCATAAAGAGATTCATTAGTAGCACTAAGTATAATATCATCAACATATATTTGCACAATAAGTGTGTTTATGTTATATGTTTTCACAAACAAAGTTGTGTCAACCTTATATTTTTCAAAATCATTTTGTAAAAGAAATGAACTAAGCCTTTCATACTAAGCTTTTGAAGCTTGTTTCAAACCATATAAGGCCTTAGTTAATTTGAAAACATGATTTGGGAAATCATGAGACTCAAAACCTGGAGGTTGTTCAACATAAAATTCCTCCTCAATGAAACCATTTAAAAATGTGTTTTTCCCATCCATTTGAAAAAGCTTAAAATTCATATGACATGCAAATGCTAGAAGAATTCTAATTGCCTATAATCTTGTAACCAGGGGAAAGGTTTCAAGATAATCAATACCCTCCTTTTAGTTGTATCCCTTAGTAACTAATCTAGCTTATTTCTTAAAATGAAACCTTGCTCATTTAACTTGTTCCTAAACATCTCTTTATAACCTACAACTGGGTGCTCCTTAGGCCTAAGAACAAGTTTCCTAACTTTGTTTCTCTATAATTAGTTGAGTTCCTCTTGCATAGTAATCACCCAACTCTCATTATTAAGAGCCTTATCATTTGACTTTGGCTCAACTTGAGAAACAAAGTAAGATTACTATCTAAAGCATGTAATTAGACTCTAGTGTTTACTCCCTTTGATGTCTCACCAATGGTCAGATCCTTTGGGTGATCCTTGGAGTATCTCTAATCCTTAGGGAGCTCTTTATCTTCATTTTCCTCTTATTGGGGTTGAGTTTGCTCCATTTCTTAGGGTGGCTCATGGTTTTCAAGATCAATCACATTTTCTTTAGGTTTGGAGTTGAGCTCTAAGTTTTCAAAGTCACTTATAAGGTCATCAATAAGAGTACCTTTCCTAAGATCAAACTTGCTAGACTAATAAAAAAACAACATTCATATATTCTTTAACCACCATAAACTTTTTGTTAAAGACCCTATAGACTTTGCTAGTGATGGAATAACCTAGGAAAATACCCTCATTGATTTTTGAGGCAAAATTTTCAAGGTTGTCCTTGGTATTAAGAATGCAGGATTTGCAACCAAATGCTTTAATGTAAGAAAGCTTAGGTTTTCTTCCATTTCATAGTTCATCAAAAGTTTTGTTTAGAATGGGTCTTTTGAAAACTCAATTTACAATATAACATAAGGTATTGATGGCTTAAGCGCAAAAGTAACTTGGCAAAGAATACTCACTAAGCATTGTTCTAACCATCTTTACCAGTGTTCTATTTTCCCTCTCTATAATACCATTTTGTTATAGTGTTCTAAGAAAAGTTATGAGAAATCCCATTCTTTAAACAACAATTTTCAAAGATTCATTTTGAAATTCATCTCTATGGTCACTTCTACTAGAAGAAATGAAGTAATCTTTTTCATTTTGAACTCTTTTGGCAGAACTTTTGAAAGCATCAAATGTATCACTCTTATGAGCAAGGAATGAGACCTAAGTGAACCTAGAGTGGTCATCAGTTAGGACAAATGCATAATGTTTTCCATCAAGACTAGCATTCCTAATAGGTTCAACTAAGTCCATATGAATGAGTTAAAGAGCCTTGGAAGTATTTACAACATTTTTTACTTTAAAGGATGCTTAGTGCTGCTTCCCCATTTGATAAGGTTCACATGTCTTATCCTTTGTGAACTTAATCTTTAAAAGACCCTTTTTAGCTCTCCTTTTGACAAACTTTAGAGGAGCTAAAAAGGCTTGGAAATACTTATAACATTTTTTACTTTGAAGGATACTTGGTATTGCTTCCCCACTTGACAAGTCCATATGTCTTATCCTTTATGAACTGGATCTTTGAAAGCCCCTTTATTAGCTCTCCTTTTGATAAACTTTGTAAAATCTCCATGCTAGCATGTCTAAGTCTTCTATGCCAAAGCCAAGACTCATTGCTAATGGAAACAAGACACTTAAAAGATTAGTTAGCCAAATTATTTAAGTCAATTAGATACGTATTGCCTCTTCTTTCACCTTTATAAATTACCTTATTATCCACTAAGGTGGTAACTTGACATTCTCTAAGGTCAAAGGTGACTTTGTTACCTTTATCACATATTTGACTTACACTTAATAGATTATGTTTCAATCCTTCTACCAAAAAAACATTATCAATAAGAGAGCAATTTTTCTTACCAACTATTGTAATGGGAATTACCTTACCCTTAGCATTGTTTCCAAATGTGACATTGCCACCATCCTTCTCTTTAATGGCTATGAACAACTTATTGTTGCCAGTCATATGTTTTGAGCACCCACTATCCACACATCAATCATTATACTCTTTGGTGGCTTCTAAATATTCCAATAATATAAACACATTGTATCTTTGTTTAGGTACCCAAGTATACTTAGGTCCTTGGGGGTTAGGCATGAAAAGATCCTCCAATTTGTGGTATGCCTTCACAATGTAGCAAAATACATTTATATGGCCATTTTTCAAGCAATAATGGTATTGGAGCTTAGATTTGTAGGTCTTTCTCCCATGAACTACCTTAGCATGAGTAGGAGGCCTTTTTACACCTTGGTTATGTGTGTGCATGCAAGTGCAAAAGTGATGAGGAGTAGAATAAAAGGTCTTATGCATGTGTATTTATGCTTATCTCTTTGTGTATATATAGACATGATTTGCTCTTTGAGACTTAGCTCTAGAGCCTTGGGGAGCCTTCCCTTTGCCTTTAGGCTTAGGTGGCATAGTTTTAGGATCTTCCCAAGATCCTTAACATTAGAAGTTTGAGGTATAAAAGCTTTAATAAAGATGGAAGGATAGTATGTAGATGAGGAGGTTCCATTGAAGCCCAAACCATGTCTCTTTAAGGGAGGTCTTTGAGATACAATAAATATATCTAAAGCTTTTTTTCCTTTGTGAAATTTTGAGATGGAATTTTTAAGCTCAATTACTTCACCTTTTAAAGTGTCATTTTCTTTTCTTAAAGACTCAAGATAGGATGAGGTTTTAGAAAGATATTCTAAAGATTTCTTAAGCTTTTAATTAGAAGTTCTCAAGTTATTTACAAAATCATTTAAATCCTTAAATTCATCCTCAAGTTTTGAACTTTTTTTTCTTATAGGTCTTTATTTGAAACTTATACTTATCACATCTCAAGGTTAGAGCTTTAAGAAACTCATGCTCTTCGTCCTCAAACGCATTATATTTATCATAAGAATAAGAAGAAGTACTTACCTCATATCAGTTATCCTCTTGAACCATAAAACAAAAGTTTGCAACCTCTTCTTCTTCTTTTTTCTCACTTTAATCATCAGCCATATAGCTTTAAAGCTCTTTTTTTTTTTCATTATCCCACTTTTCCTTCTTTTTAAGCTTAGGACGTTTGAATTTTATGTGACATTTCTTTTCATATTCAAAGTAAGTCACCTCATTCTTCTTCTCCTTGAAGTAAGGTGATGATGATGTCTTCGTGAGGTTCCTTCTTTCTTCTCTTCTTTTCATGAGCACATTAGATCTCCTTGTGAGCATTACAAGTTCCTCTTCCTCTTTTTCACCTTCATCACTATCACTAGTGCTTTTTAGCACTTCCTTGTCCTTACTTGATTTGAGAGCAAGAGTCTTCTTCTATAGTTTTTCATTATTATCCCTTTGTCCTCTCAACTTTTTTATTTCCTCATCCTTCTTTATGACTGCTCATGAGTAAGTAGATTGCTAAAGAGGACATCTATTTATACCTTTCTAACTTCTGGATTGGATTCTTGTCTACTGGAAACTCTATCAATAAACTTTTTAAGAGGAAGAGATTTAAGAATTTTAATGTTTACCTTATGGTTAATAAGAAATCTTATAAACTTTTTCATGTTTGTGACAACAGAGAGGTGTCCATTAGTCATATTGGTGATGATTTCATTATCCTTCATCATGAAGATCTCGTACTCCATCACAAACATCTCCAACCTACTAGATTTCACAAGGGTTGTGCCCTCATGATAGTTATTTAAGGCTTTTTGAATTCCACGTGTGGTTAAACAATGTAAAACTTTACTAATTTCTTCTCTTAACATTGAGCTCAGTAGAATAACCACTGCCCTTTTATATTTGCCATTGGGCCTTCTATGAACCTCCACCCATTCTTTTCCTTGGAATTAACTCTTCACTCCCATGTGCAAATTTAATTGGTGGCTTTCATTCCTTGACTACAACATCCCATAAATCTACCACATCACTATCAAGGTAAATCTCCATTCTATACTTCCAATGAGTGTAGTCAGATCCATCAAAGAAAGGTTTGAGATAAGTATCGATTCCTTCATGTCTATAATCTTTTCCTCACATAATTAATGCTTGAATTAAGGTCTCTCTCCAATATCATTTGTTGGCCTTTGTGCACTAAAAAGGGGTGGGTTGAATTAGTCAAAATTTTAAAATTTTGGAAGGAGGTTTACACAAGTTTTAGAAGAAGTAAAAGAAGAATAGAACACATAATAATTTATAGTGGTTCATGTATTAACTAATCCTACATCCACTCCCTAATTCCTCCAATTAGGTGTTCCATTAATACTCAATGGTGTTTTGAAAGGCTCACACATAATCTTACAACTTGTGTTTTGCAAAGGCTCACACATAACCTTACAAGTGTTTCCCATGGCTAACAATCAAACCTATACCAAAGTTTTCTATTGGCTTACTCTTAAACCCTATCTCAAATGGTGTTTAAAGCTCATACTGAGCTTTTTATAATTTAATAACAAAGAGTAATTAAAAGAGAGAAAGTTGAGAAACAAATTTGCAAGAGTTTGTCTTTTGTTAATGATATTCTCTTGCATTTATGTCCATTTGGTGGAGTATTTATAGGATACCCTTACCAAAGAGATGTTAGAGACAAAACAATGCCTAAATCTCTAAGGTATGCTAAGCAAATATGCATTTAAAGTTTATCAAGCCATAATCACGGTCGCTACAGGTGAATCGAGGTTGCTATCTGCCTTTCATTCTAGATTTTGCCTAGTCATGGTTGAGATCGTTAATTATGCGTAACAACTAGTGACACATGGTAATTTGACATTACTTCTTCAAAAGACTAGCCATTGGACCCCTTTATTGGTTTTTAAGTGTTATAATCACTATCTCATGGTAACAACTGTGATATGAATTGCGCTAGCTATCTAGCCGCTACTGCTAACTGCGATTGGCTCAGTGTAATATCGAGTTCTTTTATTGGTCTTGTCACAGTCATGATGGTCATATTGTAGTCACGACATATGAATTTGTAATAGTCTTATAACACGTGGCTTATGCTGGATGTAGCTTTGAAATCCCCATAAACTTGATTGAATGTTGCAATCACTATCAAGAATGTAATTCTCACTGCAATTGCTTTTATCTAGTTTATGTCCAAGACTTCACTTGGTAGCAGTTACAATTTTAAGGGTGAAGGTCGCTATTTATAGGCATTTCTTGACTTTATGCTCCATTCAACTTCCAATGGTGTTCTAGCTTAATTGATGACATCACCACACTTAGACAAGACATTAGAACTATTCAATCTTGTGTTGTCAAGATCAAAAGAGTATTTGACTTAGGTTTAACCACCTAGTCCAACACTTTCCATCTTCTTTTGATCAGTGAGGTGACGATCACTCCTGGAGACTTCACTTTCTTGACTAAACTACAATTCACGAGTATTCCTTTGCCTACGAATTCTAAGGTGTATGAGCTAGTGCTTCAAAAAGATTACTTGCTTAGGGTCCTCACTGCGTTCCCTTGCTCAAGGGGAGCGAGACTGTGGTAGGTTTAACATATAGATCGACACGTCCTAAGTGATCGATGATAGCTCTAACGAGACGGTTGACAAGCATGCACATTGTTTCCTATTGTATGCATTATTAGAGGTCTTATTCTTGAGCGCCTCTAATGTGTCCAAATTTTGCATAGTATTGATGCTGAAGGACCTAGGCCTACTGCACTATTTCAATTGGGGGTCCATGACATTAAGGTACCTTTATCAATATCTCAATCGGTGCTTTTGGGACACTGGGTACACGTATGGTGCATGAAGGCTCCTCATCATAAGTATCTCCTTTTTTTTTTCTTTTATTGTGATTTAGTCCTATTTGATTGCTTTAAGACTTATGTTATCTTTATTTATATGCATGAGGCGTTGAATTATGCCTGTTAGAGGGGTTGGACCTTGAGGATGACGTGGATGATGACTACCCTCAATTCTTATGGTAGAACATCATGTCTTACACGAAGTCTTCCATCATTGCCAGGTGCGCTCACCTGAACAAGATCACTTCAGACCAAGTATTTCTCGCTGCATAGATAAAATTATATGAGTTATGATTATTCATCTTTTATTACATGGTTTTCCACTTACAATGGTTTTTCATTTTTATTGCAACTGCACCTTGATTGGGGTTTCAATGAGATATGGCCTCTAAAGGTGGCAAAGGTAGAGGCTAGCTCTTATAGCAATCTTCTGACGGTAGGGCCCTCCATTCGAGAGTAGTATCTCAGAGAGTGCAACTTTTGCTAGTGTGAGGGCATAGATGAACGACTTGTCCTATAATGTCCTCCCATGAACCTATTTTAGGTAAAGGGCCTATAGGGTACGAAGCTCATAATAATACTATACTATTTGCTAGGGAAGTAGCTATCTTTTATCAATACTCCCTACAGGTCTTGGATGGTTAGAACACTCGTGGGGAGTCTTCCTCTATTAGAGGCAGTTATTCAAGCATTCCCTCGACACACACCTGATGAGAGGATCATTCTACAATAAGGAGGTAGGGCACCACTATATAAGCTGCTTGAAGGTTTGCTACTTCTACTTTTGCTTTTGGCATTGCTGTTGTCCAAGGTTGCAAGTAGGCTTGTGGATTAACCTCTGGATGTGTGGAGCTTGTGGTGGTTGGTAACCTAGCTTCTATATTAGAGGTCTAATAGAGTTATGCATGACTTCATTGATTAAGTCTATGATGTCGTTGTGGATTATTCGATTTACCTGCACGTTTAAGTTGGTTGAGACCACCCATGTATGTATTTTCTTCTTTGCCTCTTTGTACCTTGACTATGATGTGAGCTTTATTTTTTAAGATGTTTCTCTCCTCTTTTTGTAGATTTCTTATATGTAGGTTGAGGCTATGATTGATCTAATTACTGCCCTAAAGAGGGTTGTGATGCAGCAAATGTGATCTATATAAGTTAGTAAGAGAAAGCAAAAGAATGCATGGTTATGATTTATGTTTTGTGTCATGTTTATCCTAACCTTCCTATTTCTTGCAGGAAACAATCTAATGCCTAAATCGGGAGATTAGAGAGAAAGATCAACATCTGGCAGAGGCAGATAATAAGGCTTTAGCCTAGGCTACTATGGAGCATAAGTATGTGGCAATGGATGGTGAGATTGAGGATTTCAAAGCGACTCCCTCTAGAGGCAGAGGCAACTGAGTTCTAGAGATCCCCTCTTTAGCTTTTAGGGCATTTTTTCCCCTTTTTTCCATTTTAGTACAATAAATTTAGTTGTTATTATGTATAGTTGTACAATTTGTTAGGTTATTTAAAAACCTTCATTTTTGGAAGCTTGCTTAAGACTTTTTAGGGTGACTATAGTGACATTGTCTCCATTTTTGTTTAATCATTGATATTTCATCATTTAAATGTAGATGTATAATTTTGGCCTGTGATTGTATGTTTCTGAATGTGCATTGTCATTCTTTTCATATATGCGCTTCTCAAAGCACATACAAATGTCAATTTAAGCTCAAAATACAAAGAAGGAGCTGCCCAATCTCTTCCCAGAATCTGAGGGCTATACAACCCTACTAGATGACATTGATATTTCATATTTTAAATGCAAATGCATAATTTTAGCTTATGAATGTATATGTCTGAATGTGCATTGTCATTCTTTTCATATATGTGCTTATCAGAGTAGGTATAAATATCAACTTAAGCTTAAAGAAAAAAAAAAAAGGAGTTGCCCAATCTCTTGCCATAAATCTGAGGGCTGTACAGCCTAAGATGAGGTCTGTACAGGCCAGCTGGATGGTTATACAGTCTTAGGCAAAGGTTATACAAACCCGCCAACCTTCTCTTTTTTTGTAAATATCAATTTCATATTTGCTCTCTACACTCATTACTTCCCGCTTCTAAACCATTCCAAGAGCATTTTTAAGGTCTCTTTCTCCTTAAATCTAGTATGATCTACAATGGGCAAGTCTTTTAGCTCTTTGCTACCTCTTCTCTATCTACTTCAACACTCACTTTCTATGGGCAACCTATGACTTATAAGATCCCACTACCCATACTTTCAGTTCCAAGATATGGAGATATGCCCCCTACTAGAGGAATTCAGTGTCATTCTCAATTATTGTGTTATAGTAGCATACTAGATTGCATTACCTCTGTTGGATTACCCATATGTTTGAAAGATGGTAGAGCTATTTGACATACAGTATGAAGAGGTACCCAAGTACACATTGGGTAGGGAGACGATCCTCGTAGTTCCTTTTGTCACTCTTTTCCCTTTTAAGGGCCATGCTTTGATGGCTCACACTCTTATTATAGTAGTTATTTTGATGGGTAAGTATTTGTTGCAAACGATGATGGAAAGATTGACTTATAGATCTTGCCAATCTTGGAGAGAGTTGAGTCAAGGAGGACCCCTATGCAGATGATCTTTGGCAAGATCTTCATGGGACTTGATAGAGTAGCCCTTAATATTAGTGGTTCTTTTACAAGGAGACTACTATTACTTCAGGTAAGAGTTTCTCTTGTAATAACTTTTCTTGTATATGCCCTAACTTTTGCTTGGACCACCCTTATGGGTTTGCAATCCAACGGGCTGCTCATTTTTGCTTAGGTCGCCTTTTCGAATTTTCAACTTCACAAGCATATTTTTATTTTGCTTTTTATTCTTTGTTATTTTTCTTTTTTCAGATATGGCTGCAAGAGATGTTAGGACTATTGATGGCCCCTATTATTGATGTGAGGCTCTATTACCAGTAACATCATTCAAACCGTTATCTGACGAGGCTAGCTATTACTAGAGACGAATGGGCGGAGTAGATGTCTCAAATCACTACCACTGATATCCATTGGAGCTATCTATGGTGGAATTTGCCGCTTGTTACCATGAGGACTTATTGGGATTGTGTCATCCTTCTAGTTTTGTCTTTAAGCATGTTTTATGACCTAACTCGCGTGCATTGCTAGTTCAACACTCCTCTGTTAGAAGTGCAATTCCTTCCTTCATTTGTGAAGGTTTCCTAGGCCCAGCACTCCCCTGATAAGGTTGAGGCTACATAGACTAGTTGTCACATCTATGACTTCTACATTGGCCAAGATCCATAACATGATGATGATACAAACTTCATGGCATGGTTACATAACTTTTAGATCTACAGACATCACATTAGCAAATAGTAGACAATGATCTTTTCTAAAAAAAAAAGTCTATGTTATATTTAGTTATAGTTTAAAAGTATGTATGACTCATTCACTTTAATCATGCAAACATATTTCCATTTGATATTATGCTTGGCATTAATCATTTATATTTTGTATATTTAGACATTAATTAAATGCATGACTTATACTTTTAACATTGGCACATTAGATCATCTCATTGTCTTGCTCAATACCTTTGTTTCACTAGTCTTTTGCTTATCCTTCCTTATCTTCTTTGTCGTCACTCAGTTGTTCTTGTCAATGGTCTCCTAGTGGTGAGTCAAATTGTCTCGACTTTTACTCTACCCATTGGATGTATTGCTATGCTTTAACTTTTGATTAAGCCGCCTTTTCGAGTTTTTGACTTAGTGAACCATTCTTTTTTCTTATTTTTATTATCATGCCTTAACTTTTGCCCAAGCTACCCTTTTGGGTTTTCAATTTAGCAAGCTAATTTCTCTTTTCTCACACCTCATACGAAATACCTCTTCAGCTAGTCTAGGTTTACCGGCTCGGTGAATTCATTCCCATCCATATCTACTAACTTAACCATGCCACTTAAGTATATCTGTTTGACCATATAGGGACCTTCCCAATTTCACTTGAACTTCCCTCAAGGATCTTGAATTTGAGATTGTACTACATTCAACACCAGATCACCAACACTTATCATGCTTGGATTAACCTTTTTGTTAAATGTGCGAGCCATTATGGCTTAATACAACTGGACATGATACAGGGCCTTCAATCTCTTCTTGTCTAGTAGAGCTAGTTGTTTAAATCTATTTCTTATCCATTGGTACTTAGGAATGTTAGATTCAATCAAAACCCTTGGAGATTTCACTTTTAACTCAATTGTAGGACTGTCTCAATCCCACACACTAAAGAATACAGTGTCATCCTAGCCGATGTTCTTATTGAAGTTTGATAACCCTATAAAGCAAAAGGTAATTTCTAAAATCGGTCTTTACACATCTCCACTATCTTATCAATGATGTTTTTAACATTCTTATTTGTTGCTTCTACTATTTCATTAGCCTGCGGTCTGTAAAGTGACGACTTGTGGTGGACCAAGTCATATTTTCCCAATATACCCTTGACCTCTGCCTGGAGGTGGACACCATTATCTGTGAGAATATGATCCGACACACCATAGTGGTGGATGAGGTTTTTCTTGAGGAACTGCGCCATATGCTTAGGTTCCAACTTACTGAAGGCCTCAGCCTCTACCCATTTCAAAAAGTTGACCACCACTACTACAATATATTTATACCTTCTTATAGAATTCAACCTAATTTCTTCGATTACATCGATCTCTCAGCCTCAAATGACCAAGGTGAGGTTAAATTCTTTAACTTGGTTACTGATAAATGATTGAGACTACCATGAACTTGACATTTGTGACAATTTTGAACTTTTTAAATACAGTCAAGCTCTATAGTAGTTCAGTAATACCCCAATCTCAAAATTTTCTTTGCCAACACTTTACCATTCATGTGGAGACCACAAACCCATGCGTGCACCTCTTCTATTATTCTACCATCATCCATCTCTACCACGTATCACAAATGAACTCCGTCAGGCATTCTCTTATACACTACCCTGTCACAAGCCATGAACTGTGAAGACAACCATGGGATTAATCTTTGTCCTTTTTCTTGGCCTCTTTAGGGTGTTCATCGCTTTCCAAATACCTTTGTATATTAAAATACTAAGGGCGATTCTCTACTAACACCTGCATTACTCTCATATCCTCGTAACATGGCACCTCAGATGGGAGTGTTATAAGTGGTTTTATAGGCATTACCTCCAACCTATCCTAAATAGAAACTAAAGTAGCCAAGGCATTGGTCAATGCATTCTCTTCTCTTGGCAAATGATGGAATATGACTCTCTAAAAACTCTGCATGAACCCCTTTATATGTTCCAAATATGGGCTTAAACGTTCTTCCTTTCGTTATATGTGAAATGACAAGCAATGAGTCCCTAAACACCTTTGCTATTTTCACTCTTATTTGTTTTAAGAGCTTAAGACAGAGTGCACATGCTTCATACTCAACCACGTTATTAATGACTTTATAGTCCAACTTCTTACAGGGAAAAGCTCTCATTCTGGCGATATCAAAATTACTTTTACACTTACCTCGTTCTTGTTTACTATTCCATTGAGGTATACTCTCCATCATTGACGCTTAATTGCTCCTAACCCTTCATCTAGGAACTAGGGCCCTTCAAACTTTTCTTCTTTAAGAGGTTGTTTTACCAGATATTTTAAGATTGCCCACCCTTTGATCAACATTTTTGCCTCATGCTTAATATCGAACTCAATCAACAGAATCAACCATTTTGCCAACCTTCTTGTTAGGGAAAGGGACTTATACAAGTACTTAACTAGATCAAGTTTGGAAACCAATTCCACAAAGTATGACTAAAAATAATGCCTCAATTTCTTTGTCACCCAAATCAACGCCACACAAGTCTTTTCCATCTGGTTGTACTTTACTTCATAGGACAATAGCTTTTTACTAAGATAGTACATCACGTGTTCGTTCCTTGTTCCATCTTTCTAAACTAACAATATACCAACGGGTTTGTCTTTTACTTTCAGATACAAAATTAGTTATTTTTATAGCTTTAGTGGCTTTAACACCAGAGAAGTGGTCAGATAGTCTTTTATTTTCTCGAATGCCTCCTAACATTATTCATTCCACTTTACTAGCTGATCCTTTATTAATAATTTGAACATCAACTCATAAATGGGAGTTAGTCTTATCATAAATCCGCTAATGTACTGCAAGTGACCTAGAAAACCTCAAATCTCCTTATTTGTTTTAGGTGTGGGCATATTCTGAATTGGTCTTATTATAAATCGACTAATGTACTATAAGCGACCTAGAAAACCTCGAATCTCCTTCTCTATTTTAGGTGTGAGCATATCCTGTATTGCCTTTACCTTATTTGGGTCCACTTCAATTCCCTTTTCACTAACCACGTGCCCTAATAACTTGCTAGAGGTGACCCCAAACAAACACTTCTTCGGATTCAACATCAATGACCCACTTTTGGTATTTCTATAGAGCCTTAAAATGTCATTCCCTTATTTCTAACTTCACCCTCATATCATCTACTTACACCTCTACTTCTTTATGGATTAAGTCATGCAATAGAGTAATTGTCATTGGTTTGTATGTTACTCCTACATTTTTCAACATGATGGCCCTAGGCATCAAGAAGGGGGGGTTGAATTGGTGTATAAAAAATTAAAATAAGAAAGTAGAAAGATAGATGAGTAGAAGAGAGACACAAGATTTATAGTGGTTCGGGTATTAACCAACCCTATGTTCACTCCCAAATTCTCTACAATTGGGTATTTCACTCAGTCAAATGGTGTTTTTCCAGCTCACACCTAACTTTTACACTTTGTGTTTTCAAAGGTTCACATAACAACATATTACAAGTGTTTTCCAAGGCTAACACTAAAACCTCTCTCAAGTGTTTTCTCAAGCTCACATTAAAACTTTTCTCTAGTGTTTTTATAGGCTCACACTTAAACCTATTACAAATGGTGTTTATGCTCACACCAAACAATCACTTAAAGAATAAAAATAATTCAGTAGTAAAATTGCAAGAGTTTTGGTTACAAATTAATGAATTCTCTTGCATTTACATATGTTTGGTGAGGTATTTATAGTCTTTACCCAACAAAGGGACGTTGCAATAAAACTGGTAGCAAATCTTTAAAGTATGCTAGGCAGATTTTGCATTAAATTCTTGTCAAGCTTTATTCGCGGTCGTTGTTACTCTTTCGCGGTCGCAATTTTTCAATTTTCATACCGGAGCTAAAAATTGCTGCAGAAATCCCTGTTTATGTCTAACGACTAATGCACGCGTCATCTTCTCATTGGTTCACTAGGAAAATATAGTTCTTGCCTTTCACATGCTCATAAAAGTAGTGGCCGCGATTTTTCTTGTACAGGGCTTGACTTAGGATGCCAATTCGTCTGTCAAAATATCCATCTTCTTCTTCATGAATTACTTTCGCTACCCATAAGTTGCCTTCGCGATTTTTGTCTTCCAACGAACACCTGGGACACTTGTCATGCTGTAGTTATGGACTTGATTCCCTCTTGAGTTACTTTGAAAGTCGCAATTGCGACTCAGACACGACATTCACCGTAAATTTGTCTCTAACTTTGGCACTCCCATCTTTGGATGAATCACAGTAGAGAAGTGGCCCGCGAATTCGCATGTCTAATTTTCAACCTGTCTTAAGCTAAGTCGCGGTCACGATATTTAAAGTTACAATAGTGAATTAAGAGACACTTTATTTTCTTTAGAGATTATGAACTCCATCCAACTTTCAATTTATAGACTAACTTAAAATTGTAAAACAACATTTAATTAAAACATTAGAATTGATCAATCTCCTTTGTCAAGATCAAAAGAGATCCAAGACTTAGGATTAACCATCCTAGTCTAACAATCTCCCCCATTTTGATTTTGATAACTTATATTGATCCAAAAGGGAAAATAATGCAGAAATATGAAGTTTGA
>CATIWR010545784.1:0-58007 GCA_949677035.1 Omphalea diandra
TATATATATATATATATATATATAAGAATGCTATTCAAACTTTATAAGGTACTTAAATAAACTTTATCAAATATATATAGTATCTTTGGATATCCATAATGCATTTGACAAAAGAATATTGGATTTCCTCCTTTATGATTATTAGTCATAGAGTATCAATTTACCTTTGGGCAAATTCTTAAGTTATAACAACCAATAAATCTTTATGACTTAAACAATAAAATTCTATAAAATTTCATAATCTATATGACCATCCATTAAAAATAGTTTGGCCACTTTGGTTACTAACAAACTAATTTAATGTTAATGACATATAAATAAAATAATAATTAGCATATCATAATACCCAAAAAATGAATATGGAGTAAAACTTTATTTGAGATCAAGTATATTATTAAAAGATCAACTTGAAAGAAATTAAGATTTGGTATTAACTATCCAAAATCAAAACTTTAATGATCAAAAGCCCATTTTTTTTTAAGTGAAATCAAATATTAAAATCAAAGGGCAACAATAATTTCAATCAACACCCCTAATCATAAATGTAAAGTGTAATTATCCATCTCAATATATAATCAATCAATCATAATATACGAACAAATTATTTATTCAAAACTCATGTTCTGATATCACATGTAAAATTAAAACTTAAGGCACTATAATTACATCATAATTCAAAATCATCGCAATTGTAAGATCTTGAATAAATAATTTGTTACATCAAGGAAAAACATAAAATACTTTCTTGATGCGGAATTCGACATAGTTGTAGAGAGCATTAAATTTGGTTGAGTGTTGATTACCCTTTTAATTGAAATTGGTTTTCTTCTTTAACCTTAATTTTATGTAGCAAAGAAATTTGATGGCAAATTGTTTACGTAAATTTGTGAACCCTTACACATGGAGAGAGGTCCAATTCTATATATATAGAAAGAGTTTTAAATCCGATACGTCCATCAAATACCAAAATCAATGACTTAGATTTATTTCACTATTAAACAGGAACTTTAACCAAATAGATAACTATATAAACCCCAAACAAATAGGAAACTATAGGAATCTTAAACAAATAGGAAACTATAGGAATCTTAAACAAATAGGAAACTATAAGAACCTTAACCAAATGGGAAACTAATTTAAAATATTAAATATGGCATAAACTTTTGGACCACATCTAACTTACATACCTTAGTAACCATAAAAAATAATGCACCTAACTTAACTTGTGCCTTTGCTTCCATTATCATTCTTCATTTCTTTTAACATATCCTTTAACTTAACTTGCTTCCATAGAAAATATTGACATATTCTTCATTATTAAACCTTTAATTCTATCATTTATTCATGTTCATTAATAATCTTTTCTTACATCTGCATATTTATGCATCATAACTTACACTTACTTTCTCCTTATGATTTGACATTTTTCACCTCCATATCTCTTTAATTAATCATCATTATAACATTAAAATTATCCCCATTTTAATAAATTTAGCCTCCTCATGCTCATCACTTAAGAGAAGGAGCCATCATTTATGAGAAACCCCTAAAAACCAAGTTTTAAGCCTCACACAAGAACAATATAAAGCTCAATAATGTCATCTAGAAGGCCATCGAGGAAGGGAGGATCGTGTTTCCCAAAAAGAATAAAGCCCTTGAAGAGACTGAGCCATTTCCAAAGGTGATTGTGTCTTTCATTCAACCAGTCCTATCTAAGGCCAAAAAAAAAAAAAAAAAAGGCCTTATAACAGAGGAGAAGCCTTTATCTCCTTTGGCCAACAAAAAGAAGACTGAAGGGACAATGCTTGTCTGCCCTACTTGTCACACTAAGTCCAGGCCTGTGACTAAAATGGTGGAGTAGAGCTATGAGGGCAACGAAGGCATGACTCCTATAGACACTCGTATGTTTCCTATTCTCGTATAGTGTGAAATTCAAAAGTTGGCAAGCACACGGAACTGAGAGTCAGAATAAGGCCGATGAGCGTTAATCGGCCAAGGGGTACATAGTCCATAAAGAGGCAAGCTGTTGAGGCCGATTGATAGGAACAAAGGGTAGTGGATCGACCAAATTGCTTTTGGCTTTTGGCTTCAAGGTAATTGATGTTGTATGTTCCTCAAGAGCAATAATCACACTAATAACTCATCACAGAAAACATCATTAAATTCATCAATTGAATATGACGTCGCCCCAAGTATTTTTATTTGAGCCCCTATCTCTTTACCTATCACATAAAACATCATTAAATTCATCAATTGAATATGACGTCGCCCTAAGTATTTTTATTTGAGCCCCTATCTCTTTACCTACCAACCTATACACAGTTTCAAAATCCTACAACTCCTCAAATCTAGCTAATAAAATTAGATTGGTACTATTTCATATAGTTTAGGTTTTTCTTATTCCTTACTGGGTAGTAACACAATCTTGGAATTTGTCAAACTAAATGTATTGGTTCTTCCATTATGCGGGACCTTATGGTCATTTTGTCAAAGCCTCTCCAGTAATAAGTGCCGTGCATCTATGGTAATTACATCTCCCCACTTTATACCTTTCACTCCTTTTTTAACCATGAGTTCATATGATTAAAATGTTCGTCTTGATATTAAAATGTTTGTCTTGATGTCCGACTTTTCAACTATCTCTGCAGATTTTTTTTAATATAATTTATGGTTTTTCTTTCTTTAAAAAAAATTAAAAATAAAGAGACTCACATTAACTCTAAACCCTTTTGCCTGATTCATCTTCCCTTCTTACTGTGGAAATGCAAATATTGTGCTTACTTGGCCACAACCTTCCATTACTTGAAGAAATGGAGAACTGCAAACAACAAAAGACCTATGAAGAACGCATGTTTAAATCAGGAGGGAGTCCATTGGTCCATCAAGCAGGCCATAAAAAACTGTAGAAGTGATATAAACGGATATCTTAAAAAATGATTAACTATCAGCAATGCAAAACTGTACAAGGAAAAATAATTTTATGATTCTATTTTTTCCCCCTGAATTTAATATGCTTTACAGTGCCTCGCGACCAGTGTCATTGCATTAATTGCATCCTCTATGATCTAATGCCAAAAAAAATTTTCTAATCGCAAATGTTAAGTTCCTATATAATTTACGCTATCTTAGCTTCACAATTTTCTTTGGTGCAAGATTATTGTTCTAATCTCAAATCTTCTGTCCAAACAAACACCATCATCTTCCTTCATTTCATGTAGGGTTTGGAAAGCACACTCCACACTAAACCATCTCCAGAATTTTGATATTCCCTGTAGAATTTGCAGCAACTAAAGTAGATGATTGCCCACGCCAGCAGACGGAAGAAATAAACTGTGCAGAATCATCCATTTCAAGACCAGAAAGTGGGTCTGTGTTGTTGAACTTGAATGACAAGGCTGGCATGGGAAAAGCTTTATGGTAGATGAAAACCTATTCCACAGAAGAAAAAATTCGGTAAACATATGGTGATAAGAAAACAGTAAAAATGGGTTTGCATTGTTATTATTATGTAAGCATAAAACAAGAGGTACCACCACAATGCAGTTGGGCTTCGACTGGAATTGAGTTTTGTCTGCTTTAGCATCGCTTTTGATGCTAGGGCTCAAAAAATATTTCATTTTAGCATGTTTTAAGCCAAAAACATTTCAAACATATTAAGTTCAGTTTCTAACTTTTTCAAGAAAAAGAAAAGCATCTAGAAGGGCCCCAAGAGGCAGCCACTGATGAGCATTAAATGAAACAATTGATAAGATAATAAAGAAATGACACAACTAGTTAGGAAAAAACAAAAGAAAAGAAATTAAATGAAGAGAAATAGTGCAACTCAAAATGTCCTACAATTATCACGTTGTATAGGACAACTTAAAGAGTAGTAAAAATGGAACTTTTTGAAGGGAAAATAATGAGTATCAAATCAACATGCTAACAAAACTTTTTGAACGGAAAATAATAGAAAGAGGGAAAAGAAACAAGGAGCCCTTTTTTAACCGCACAATAGCCACCTATACCAATGCAACCCATGCAATATTACATAATGACGTTTGAAAGTAAAGGTCTGCTCAATAAAATTTGCAAATAAAAACCAATGATGCCAGCAATTATCTTGTCTCATTTCCTCAAATCAGAGATCATCTCCCTAGAAAGTAAGAGAAAATGACGAATTGGATATGTTTCCAAGCGAAGCTATCATGCAGGTTGAATGATGGAAATGGATGCAAGAGTGTAAAATCTATTTGTCCAATGAAGGTTGAATTTACAAGCAACCAAGAGAGACAAGTGCTATATAAGCTTCAAGGAGAGAAATACTTTTAGCTTCACCAATGCATATATTGTTAAAGCAATGCAAATAACCTCTAAATAATATGCAACTAAGACTTGTGCAGTACCTCATTTGTTTCAGAGCCAGTCGCAATATAACCATTTGACACTGACAAACCTACAAAATTCTGCAAAACAATGAACAAAAAAAGAAGATAAAATATATGTTACCCAGACATTTCTTCTTCCATGCCATAAAAGATTAAATACAATAATAAAAAGCATGGATCAGTTTCCACACTAATGCCATATAAAAACTATAGCATAAATTCATAATGAACCAGCACAAGAATCTCTATTGTTTAACCAGATAGTACCAATTTGGCATTAGCATTAGCATATCATAAAATTGTGAAAAATAGGTCCATTGCCACTATGCCACATCATTCTTTGTCTTTTAAACTCTGCCATTGAAATTCAAATCTGTTATCAGAGGATCGACTGGGAGTGGTCCTTTTGAGATAACTTGTGCAACTAACAAAACATCTAAATAATTTAAAATTAAAACCAAAAGTTTCACAAAAACAGGAGTTTCAGTAGTGATATTGTTAATAAATTTTTTAACATCAACAACTATTATTATAAATTACATGAAAAAAATATATGTTTTCATTATTGTTACTTATTATTTTCAAGATAGATTGTGCTGCAAATTGAAAGGTTATATTGCAAAATAATGGAGATTTATAGTTCAAAACTGAAAGTTCTTAGACTCTAAACTTATCAATGCTGAATTAACTATAAAATCGAAATTTTCAATGCTCATATAATAAATTATAAACACATTCTACGTACTGCAGTTCAATTAATCATTGGTTTGTAAAACGAAAATCACAACCAAACAGATTGGTTTGCTTAACAAAGTTTTCAGAATGATTTTTCAGTTTTCTTTCCTGCCCTTACAATTAATTAATGGGAAAATTACTATGTCATCCCTTAGGTTTGACCTAATTTATGAATTCGCCTGTCCATTTTGGTAAAATAATTAAGATCTCCTCAATGTATTGCTCTATTAAACTGATTGGTCCTGCTAGATTTTTCATTAAATGAACATCAAATGCCAATTTACCCCTAACTCATAGTCAAATTTTCTTCACCACCCATTAAACCCCCCATTATTGCTTTCATTCACACTGACCATCATCACCCACCTCTATATCCCCTATGTTCACCATTCAATTGGCCACCATCATTCAATTTCAAGCAAAAGAAATCCACTTAGCTTTACAAAGTTATGTTACATAGCGTTCATAACTCAAAAATTCATAAAAAACTGATTGTGCCTTTGTAACTCAAAAATTCATTCTGATTTTTGAAATTCATAAAAAACTGATTGTGCCAATCACCAAATTAAGCCTAACAAATTATGTCCATAAACATATATATTGCACTTCCAAATCGAGCCTAACAAAACTGGCTGATAGTGCTAGATACCCAACCAACAATGAAAAAGAAAACCGAGAAATACAAAATATAAACTAATACTACACAAACAAATAATAATTCCAAGAATCACTTGGTTTGAATTCTCACTCGAAGGTCATGCCCAACATCACGATCTGTTCCAGACCAACTCATTCCCATTTTCTTATATTATTCCAGACTAAGTCACTCCTATTTCTCCATAAATTCCATAAGTCTATTGTATTCGGTTTGAGTACACGTGAGAAGGACGAAAGACTTTGATGAGAATTGATTGTTGGCTTTGGCTTGTAACCACTTCAACAGCCTCAGCACCAATGCCCTCCCCAACTCCAGATCCAGGACCGCATTTATCGTGGCCACCAAACACAAAGCCATATCATGCTCTGTGAACATTGGCTCGCCCAACAACTTCAAGAATGCAGCAAAGATGATGGGTTCAAGTTTTGTTGGATTTCCAAGAGAATAATGGGAAGGCTTCGAATAGGAGAGAGGAGGGGAGAAAGAGGAGGAGGGAACAAAAAGGGAAAGGGAAATGCAAAGAACACAGATCACAGTGTTTGATTTGATGAAGTAGAGCACAGATCATGGCAAAGGGGAACACAAAGAACACAGAGGAATTAAGGATTTAAAATGTCTTATTATAATAGCCGGGTATTATAGGGATTGTAATAAAAAAAATATCTTGACTGTCAAAATAATGTTTTACTAATGATATTTTTCAAAAAAATCCTAACAGAAGGACCAATAAGTTCAGTGGAATTAGAACGGAGGGACAAAACTGTGAATTATGTAAAAAATGAGAGATGAAATAGTAATTTTCCCTTAATTAATCTAAAGGCTACAAATATCTGACTATATCTTTCCCAATCTATAATGTTTTTGAGGGGTAAATAGTAGGTCAAAAATCCTTTTAGGAAAAGCTTCTTAAATGTTAGAACTTTTTACAACAGAACCCTTTCAACTTTTAGCCAAAACTTTACTTGACTACTTCCATACTTTAATTTATCAACAACAGATTTAGCTTTTCAGCATTTACAAGGAGGATGATCTGTTCACTTGTGTTTCTTTCATGTTTTGATCAAAGATAAACTGTCAAACAAAGCATGTTTGAGGTGAGATGGGAAGGCAAATATGCCATGCTACTGCTGCAAAATAACTCAGAGTTTTATTTGAAGTAAGGATGTTAAGCTGTATTAATCATGTCCCAAGCATGTTAACTATACAATTTCAAGCACTTAAGTTTTAGTTCGTCTGATATTCCAAAATAGTCAACTTTAAATTAGTCTTAGCTATAACAAAGAACACAAAATTAACGAAGAAATAAAAAACACCAATTCCCCATAACATTCACCGAAAAAGACCTAGGATACACTTACAGATGTTTGACATAATATGAGAAGTTAATGTACCTTCATGTTTGTGTGCCCTGTAAATGATTGAAGAGGAGTATCAATAACTTGCGATGTGCACATTGACAAATCCCATAGCTTCAATGTGTTATCCGTAGATGAAGAAACAAGATTTGTCGAATCCACAAACCTCACATAACTTACAGTTTTATTGTGTCCAACAAATGTATATAAAGGAACTTTCGAGTTACGAAGATCATAATAATAAATTCTATGATCTGCTGAACCAAATGCTAGAGAACGACTAGAATCTGAGGGAAAATGAACAGAACAGACATTTGCCTTTGTTCTGATTGTACCAATACTTACTCCCTGCAGTAGCAAACAATGTAAGAGGAACAACTTATCATACATCCAGAATTAAATATGCACAATGATAAAATAGATGACATTAGTACGTTTAGTTTCAAAGCTGACATCCACCAAGTGCAAAAATAGAATTGCCTGATTGATATTCCATAGCTTAACAGAACAATCATCACTCCCGCTGGCCAACATTGTTGGATCTGCTGATGAAAAGTCAATTGACCATACACGCATTTCATGTTCTCTCATTTCTGTTAGTACTTGACTTCTCGTCACATCCCACACCTAAATACAATAAGCTACTAGTTCAAAATAAAGTGATGTAATGATAAAAAAATGATTGAAATATATAATATCTGTCCTACCTGCACGACACCTTCGAAGTTGCTTGAGGCAATCTGGCTTTTAATGTAACTATTCCAGCATACACTGCTTAGTTTTGACCTACTTGCCATTTCAACAACAGGATAGTGGATATCATGATTTTCATTTATTATTGCATCACATTCAAATATCTTTATCTTTTTATTCACGCCAGCTGTAGCAAAAAATTCTCCATCGCGATCAAAACTAAGAGAGCACACTAGGTTTGAAGAATTTAACAAATCCCCTTGTTTCAAATCGGCCTTAATTTTTAACTTACTGAAAGATAGATACTTGCACAGGCCCTCAAGAAATGGACTAATCCATCCACTTTTTCTATTCTTGATGTGCTGCTCCTTTGGTGCTAAGTTATTAATGGAGCTTCTTTCAGTAACAACAACAGATCCTCCACCATCACTGCTTATTGGTGCATGTTTGATGGATTTTTTTCCCAATGGCCTTATGGACCTGAATCTTGTCAAAAGATATGCTGACTCTAGTTTCTTAAAGTTCTTCATTAATCGCGAACTCTTAAAAAGTAGGCTTTCTTGAGTTTCTGCGCGCATATCTGAGTTCTGGCCATCATCTAGATTATCATCATATTCCTCTACATTGAGAATCTGAATGCCTGGTCGAAGTCGTTTTCTAGAACCCAAGCTAGAAGAATCATCATTATCAATAATACTCAATGTAGGGAGGTTTGATGCTAAATTATCATCCTTAGCGCTTTCTAGGCATGAGCCTCCCTTTTTCTTAAGAAATGTCTGATGCTTCATTACTTCTTCAATATCAGAACACAGAAGAGAAACAGTATCTTGCAACTTATCAGCAACTTCCTGTTTTCTTTGCTGTATCAGCAGAAGGAATTCCATCAACAAATCCTCCTCCTCTATTCTCTCTCTAAGTTGTATTGCTGCTTCACGTTCTTCCAAATTCTTTCTTGGTTCATTAAGAAACTCATGCTGTAACAACTCACTGTTACATCAGAAAAAAGAGAAGAATATAAATCCTGATTTTAAAGATGTTAAATGGAAATTCAAAATAATGCTTTCATGTGTCAGAAAGGTCCTTCACATGACTGAGATAAAAGAACGGAGGCAGAAAAATACAGATTAAAATGGGAAAGGTACTAGATTGTCACAAGCGTGACGTTAGGAATGAGTACATATGACTTAAAAGGATTAGCACAACTTTATTTCTAGATGTTGAAAACTAATATTTACAAGAGAGGCAAGGAAAGACTTGGTACATCAGTGCCACTCACAATCAAGTAATGTTACACTAGTAATCGCATAGAGACAAGAATAGTCATAGTTAAAGAGCCGAAATGAAGGTAAGTAGTTTCCATCTTCAATTGATAGGTATGTTGTCTGCCAAATCATCTATGAGATAATTATTACACTTCTGAATTTTGCAATATTCATTAAAACAAAAACTCAAAAGTATCTATACAAATGCCCATATACACATGCAATTAAATCTGCATGACACCGCCAAAAACCCTTTTTTTTTTTTTTAAGGAAAGAAATAAAGGAGTAGGAAATGCATATTTACCCCATTTTTGGACGACTACTAGGTTCTGGGTGCAATAACCATAGGCAAAATGATGCTTCTTTTGGCCACTTCAGCAGCAGTTGAGGAGGAAGAACCCGATGTCTCAAACTAGACATAGTTCTGCTCTTGTCTTCTCTTGAGCTGAATGGGCAGAACAACTGTTCAGGAGTAGAACTATCACATGAGTGTAGACAGAAAATCAAGCAGGGTTCAAAAATTCCAATCCAGGCCATAGAAATTGTAGAAAAGGTGAAATGCATACAAAAAGTGTAGTTATAATCCATTATTTTTAGATCTTTACATTAAGAAATGAAGCATTTTCACTACAAACCTCAAATAGAAGAACTCCCAATCTGTAGATATCTGAAGCACAAGAGCTTGGAAAGCCAGCAACCTCTTCAGGACTAGTGTACCAACTGATCTCCATGAGCAATATCTGCTTCATGGGAAAAGGTTGCTTCCTTTCTTCTTCTTCTTGTTCAACATTCGTCCAACAACTGATTTTATCTTGTTCAGTCTCCTCTCCCACTGGTACTCGTGTGTTTTGAACTGAGTTTGACTGAATGCAACTAGCTTCTGATAGAGCATTAGTTGGAGTAGAAGAGGGTTGACAATCTTCACTTTGAAACCTACTCAGCTGGAACACATCATTAGTCAAGGAAGAAGAAGATTTTTTAACATCCATGGTTTGGCTGTTCGGTCCATCCTCTAAAGAATCTGACCCAGAATCTGAACAAGAAGAAGATTCAATGAAGGAGACATGGTTAAATGATGTCATTATGAAGCAAGAAGGCCGGACATTATGAACAACAATTCCTTGTGAATGTGCAACATTTACAATCTCAACTACTTGCCCAAAAATATGTAAACACTCGAATTCATCAACAGATCTTTCAGGTTTGTCCAACCACTGCCTCAAGCTAGCATCATCCCATTCTATGGCTCGGGTAAAAGGATCAACAACAACTTCATCCTTGCAACCCCCAGACAAACCAACCTGGTTTTTTAGATTATGTCGCGCCAGCACAACCCTATCAGTCTCCTTTCTAAAACCAGAATCACGCAATACAGATCTTGGGTTCCAGGCCGAGACCCTTGAGGTATTTAATCCCCTAGAATTATCAGACTTCTGCCAAGCAGACTCAGGAAAATTCTCCATAGTTACCCCCCTAGGGTTGCACGAATGCCATAAGAGAAGCACCTAAGAAATCGACGAATTTTCAAGCTTCTATCACACACTCTCATTTTCACTGTTGTCATCTTGACTTAAAACCTCATTTCCATGGACAAGCAAAAAGAACTCAACTTCTCAGCAATCCAAAATCCAACAATTCAGATTCTCAAATAAAAATGCTATTCCCTGCTAGGCATTAAAGCAAATAAAATGGACTCTTAGCACGTAAAGACTTTCAATATCATAAACCTTACCACTAAGAAAGCCAATCAAAGGAATATCTAAAAAATTCCAGACAAGTGGCAAAAAAACAACAAAATTCATTTTTTAAAAACAGACTTTTCTCTTCAATTTTTTCTTCAACTCTGGTTCATCCACCAGAATTATGATTATGTTAATATGCATTTTACACCACGGATCAACAAAAGCAGCAGTGCCACCACCACAACCAATCAATATATATATATATATACACACCCTTTTCACAATACAGGATCACACACACATGGACACTATTTTCATCACAAAATGAAAACAAAGCATCAGCACCAACAAAAACCCACCTATATCAAATGCTATGGAGAGAGAGAGAGAGAGAGAAGGAGAGACGGCCAAACACCAGCAGCCCCAAGAAAGGATCTTTCTTTTCTTGCTAAACGAACTTGAAAAGAGAACCACAAAATATGCAAGTAGCCTTTAATTGCACTTCATAAAGAAGCATGATAGCCTAAAAAAATTCCCTTTATATTTTTCCTAGCAAAAACAAAGAGAACAGCTCCACAAAAAAAAAAAAAAAAAAAAAGAAACCCACACCAACAATTTGTTTTTGTTTTTGTTGCCCTTCTCTTCAGTGTCTCTCTCTCCACAGTGCATTGAATTAAATATTAGTATTACAAGTTCTTTTTAGAAGCATGAGGTTCACTATTTTGAGCCCTTCCTCGTTATCTTCCCGCTTTATTCCATATAAGCAACGTGGCAGCACCATAGCCTCAAAGCTTGTTTTCAGAAAGAGGCAAAAGAGGAAAATCTTAAAATCATGTGGGCCATGCGTTGCAAATTTAATAAAGAAAAATCCCTAAAAGGTAAAAGAAAAAGTATCAAATTGATTTTAGGACTGCCTATGGAGGAAAAGCTTTGAACTTTGATGCAAAATGTATAAACAATTGAACACTCAACTAAGAAAGTGTGGGGTTTCTGGCTTAACCATAAGCATTAATAAACTAATCCAAAAATTATTTGGTTATTGACAATTTGGGAACTTGGGTTTGTATTAGTATAATAATTCTTTTATCAAACACTGTCTGATTTTGAATAATATCAAAGTTAAGCAAAAGACCGAAATGAGAAAATCAATGGAAGAAAAAAAAAAAAATGGTTGGTGATATGAATCTCACAAGAGATGCACTATATCTGCGGTGGGTATCTTTGATCGTTAAAATTGGAAGAAAGAGCGAAATGGGTAAGCGACAGACTTGTGAATTGTGACGTGAAGTACCAATTTATTAAAGATAGATTAGAGAAGGAGGTGGGTGGGGTCATCTCATCATGCATTCGGGTGAAGGTGGAATTAGGAGATGTTCTAAACGAGACTTAATTAGGGTTTATTATTAGTTCTACTGTTACTTGTGATTGGTTTACAGAGTACAATAACAGAAGTGGCTTCCGCGTTACAAATGGAAGGAACTAATTAACACATTCAATTCCTTCTTTTTACGCTGTTTTATTTCATTTTCAAATTTAGGCCTTTTTCATCTATTTAGAAATAATGTTTTTAAATCAATTTGATCGATTTTGATTCATTTAATTTAATTATAATTAAAATTTAAAAAATATTATTAAAATAATTTTAAAAATAGAAAAATGTTAAAAAATATAAATATATTTATAATAATTAAAAATAAAAATAATATTAAAAATTAATTTGAATCAAATTAAATTGATTACTAATTTAATTTCTAATTTATCGATCTGACTGACCAATTTGATTTAATTTTCAAAATATTATCTAAAAAAGGCCTTTTTTAACATATATATATATATATATATATATTGGTACTCAAGTGTTTATATATACTTTTTTAGGTTCTAAGATATTTTTTTATTGTTTTGAATATTTGAAGCATTCATAAAAATTAACTAGTAATTAAATTTTATAAAAAAATAGGGTTTTTTAAAAAATATAATTTATAATACTTAAGATAATGTTGTAAAATTTTGATCAAATTATTAAATAATTTATAAAATATTCATATAAACATATATTATAAATTTATTAATTATTGTAAATTAAATCTGAATGTGAACAATCACAATGACCATTATCTAGTGATAACAGTGGTTGAATATACGATTGTCAAAATATTTTGTTTTTGTATTTAATAATAAATAATTTACATATGAAATTTATAAGCATGTATTATGTTGTATGTTAAAAATTTCAAATATTAATTTTTAATTATTTTTACTATCATAATTAAATAATAATAGATAAATTATATTTTAAAAACACATTTTCATAATAAAATTTTCACCAAACACATTATTTTTTATGAAAATTAAACCTAATTGTAGAACAAATAATACAAGAATGCATACTCAATCATGTCATGCCTGAATTATAGACAAGTTATTTGATTTGATTAATAAATTTGTACCACATATAAAAATCTAAAATTTAGAAAAAAAAAAATTTCTTTTTGAATTTCCTCTCTTTTGTAGATTTTAGGCTATATTTTTCAGTGGAACGAAAATAATATATATTATATAAAATCAAAATACAAAATTACTTTTACTTATTCATCTTCTCATTATTTAAACACTATTTTAATGAATATATTTAAGTATAAACTGTAAGCATAACACATTTTCATTAGGAGAGTGTTTGATTTAATTGCTATAAATGAGCAAATAGTATATTATAATATAGTATATAATATTTTATATATTTTATATTATATTAACATCTATAATATTAATATAATATTACAATATAATATTGATATAACAATATAATATAATTATAACTAATAATTAAGTTAAATATTTCATAAAGAAGAGATATCAAAAATTGGTAGTCATTTAGATATTTAGTAGCTCTTGATTCAAGAAAATTTCAAAATAAATTTTTTGCCACCAACTAATAGTTGTTTTGCTTTATATTTAGGCTAAATTATTTTTTACTAAAAACTTGTAATAATCATACTATTTTTTTCAAAATAATAAAATGTTTGTAATAAAAAAATAACAAGTAATTATTACATAAGTCTCAAAACAATTATGATATTCAGCTTTTACAAATAAAAAAATATTACAAATAAAAAAGTTTACTGTAATTTTTTATTTATTCTTTATTCTTCATTTGATAGGCAAAAAACAAAAGAAAATAATATATATCAAAATGTTTAAAATTGTTTAAAAATAATAATACTCTAAATGATCAGTTAACATATCAACAATAGCTAATATATTTTTATCAAATGATAAATATTTATAAATTCTATTGGTGGGTCATCCTAGATTATCATATTACAATACTATTTATTGACTTGTGATAATCTTAAAATGAATAAAATGTAATATTTACTACTTCATTCATTACATAATTATTTGTCATAATCCTTACAAATAAAATAACATATTATCTTAATAAGTTCAATAATTAAATTAAATTTTTAACCATAATAATTTTTTATCATAATTAAATTTAGAGAAATTATTTATTGATTAAATATAGGTTAGACTCTATATATCAAATTGTTTATTAATTTCAACATCTAATTTTTTTTAAAAAAATTGGATCTATTTTTTATTCAAAACATAAACATGAGAGATATGTTGTAATATATTAATCACAATTAAAAATTAATTAATTTTGGATGTCCAAAAATCCTTGCTTAGTGATAATGTCTATTTTAGTAGGATAAATTTTTTGAAATAAAAAGAGAAAATATCTGAAATTATATTAATTTTATTATGCATTTAAGATATAATTCACCTAAAATATTAGAACCATTAAGTTTATTAAATTAAAACTAAACCATTGAAAATGTAAAATAAATATGGATTGGTTACTAAGAAGAAGAGGTGTTTCTGTAGAATTTGAGAATGCTAAATACTTTTTCTATATTATTTTTTTATTTTTTATTATGATTATATATGTCATATGTTAAAATATATGTGATATGTATTTTCTCAAATTTATTTAGTATTCAATATCTATTATATTTTAAAAACATGTTACATATTATTATATACTGAAGATAACGTAATATCGATATTTTGAAACACTTCTATAAAATTTGTTTTATATATATATATATATATATATATATAAGTTAATTAATTGTATTTTCACATGAAATATACTTTTCATAACATATATATCAAAATAAAAACTATTTATAAAATTTTTTTAAAATAAATAGAATTAGAGTTGAATTAATAATTTTATTTATGAAATTCTGAATATTAATTTCATATAAATAGAATTTATTTTAAAAATAAAAATAATATTTACAAAATTTTTTAATGACTAATGTCAAAAAATTTAGCTAAATACTTTTTTCTATATTATTTATTTTATCTAAATTGAAACTAACTATTCAACTTTTAATATATGATATATTTAATTTTAAGTGTTAGTTAAATTATTATAAAAAAATAAAAAATTCAAAAAATTTAAAAGTGTACAATATATATATATATATACACGTATTCATTTTATTTAAAAAAAAATGCTTAGTTTAAGAAAAACGGAAACAAGAAAAATACATAAATGGTAAAAGAGTGTGTTTCCCTCCCTTTTCAAACATATGAAAATGTTTGCAGTTGACATCACCACGGTGGTGAAAACCCGAAGAAGCTTAGAAGTACAACGGTTTTCAATGTTCACGTGGATATCATTTTTGGTAGTTTGAGTCTCACCAAAGTCCATTCAATTTATCGAGTCAAAGTAGGTTCAGAATTACTAAGCTATAGTTAATTTTTTACATTGAATTTGTAAGGATTAAATACTTTAATCGGATTAATTACTTATAAATTTCTTGATATTTAACATATTTAATTAAATCATTCTCACTTTTCAATAATATACTAATTTATAAGGATAAATATGAATATCAAAAAAATTGAATTTACTTAAATAATTGAATTAAAATATATTCGGATTGAAATTTTTATAAAATTTTTTACATAAAACTGATTCAAATTAATCCAAAATTGAGTAAATGGGATGATTCTAATACTCAGGTGGTAGTTGATCCAATGCCTAAATTAATCTGAATTACTCAGAAACTAAATCATAAATACTTAATCATATATATACATGTAATATATGTTATATTTTAGAAATATACATATACTACAGTAGATTTACAAAGTTGCTATAGAGTGTGGTTTGTATCTATAATATATATGTTATATTTTAGAAATATGCATATATTTTAGTATATTTACAAAGTTGTAATATATATATATATATATATATATAGAGAGAGAGAGAGAGAGAGAGAGAGAGAGAGATTATGTGCGCACACATACGCTTGTGTGTGCACGCATGTATGTATATATTAATCATTTAACCTAAATGTATCCTAAGATTGTGATAGATTTTTATTCATATATATAAATTATTTGTTATTTAAGGTAGATTTATTAACTTGAAAGTTAGTTTTTAAGTTTCAAATTATAAATTAATGTGTTTAAAAATAGAAAGCAATTATCATGGTTTTGAAAATCAGACTAATCAGTCAGACTGATAAAATCAAAAATCAATCGATTGTTTGATTCAAAACCACTTCAAAAATCAAATAGCTATCAAATTAGAAAAAATCAAACATAACCAATTGAATTGAAAATAATTTAAACTGTACAGAACCAACTTTACCAAAATGATATCGTTTTAATTTTGGAATACACAGTGCCCTATATTTTCTCCTTCTGTTCGGTAAAACTCAAATAACAAATATTTTCTCACTTCCTCACCCCATTGGCACCCATTGCTTCTAAGTCTAGTGAAAAAGATAACCTTGGTTGCTCCTTCTTGCTTTTATTCTTGGGTTGATAATGAATGCAACTTTCAACTGAATGTTCCTACTATTCGTTAAATAAGAGGTTTGTTTTTTAAACTTGATGGATTGCACTTTATTATGATGGATTTTTCTTTGATTTATGTTTATATTTGATGCAATTTATTTGCTTGTTTTGGGATTTATGGACTTGATCATAAACAAAGGCTATAAATTATGAATTATTTATGTTGTAGAGTTTCTTTCTTCTTTTACTTTCTTTCAGTAATTTTCTTTCTTCTACTATTTATTCACTATAGTCCTTTTTCAGTAATTATCTTCTTTTATACTGCAGTCCTCTTTTCTATTTTGTTTATATGAAATTAGGGTAAAGTTGTTGTCTCATTATTTACATGACAATTTTTTGTCTCATTGTTTATATAAATAAAAACCTCTTATTCCATAGTTGGTACATAAAAATGCATTAGCAATCCAAATCCATGTGCCCACTTGCATGTTTATGTAGACTCACATTTGTCTATATACACATAATATTATGGGAATGGATTAGACAAACAACAAGATCAATAACAAAAATTACAAACTTAGGATCTTAAGATTTAATCAAATTCATAGATGTCAAGCTATTGAATTTGAGAGTCCTATATCAGAAAGCTAAATGTTGCACAAATCAATTTTCTAATAAAATGAAAATAAGGATGACAAAATTCCAGATATAAAACTTTCTTATTATAGCTTAAAGCATCAAAATATAAACTAAATATCTATTGAAAGCCATTGAAATTATAGTAAATAACAAAATCCAAAATAGAAAAGGGAAAAAAAGTGACAACTTTCCCAAAATTCCTATAAGGAAAGTTTCCTAATTTAGCTTAAGCCAGCAAACCAAATAATCAATCACTCCAATATCATGATGACAATATAAACAAATAAAACAACAACATATATAGCACAAAAATTTAATTCTTTCCCAATAAAATGACCAATAGTCCTATAATAATTAAAAAACAAAATAAAATTTCTAAAATTAACAACTTTACCTTAATTTCACCTAGAAAAACCTCCTACTATTGGCTTTTATTTTGATAATTTATTAGTTACTTTGCAAGGCCAAAGTATGCAATCTTGAGTATATAGTGCATATTTTGGGGCTTGATGTCAATGTGGAAAATTTCATTTGGGTCTCTTATTCTTTATGCAAATATAATAGATACTTCTTGCAATTTGAAGCAATATCATTGCCACATTGACACAAAATTAAACCTGAATCTAAATTTAACAATATTCAATATTTGGTAGAGTCCATACTGAATAATGTTTTTAGTGTTTGAAATTCCAAATGCGGGCATGTTGACTTGCGATCATAGAATTGATACCAAACTTTCAAATTACAAATTTGGCTCCTGCCTCATAACCTAATCGATTAAGCTCATCACCACTAATAATTATAAATGTAAATCAATGTTTATATTTGTCATTGAAAATTATGACTATAAAAAATGTTGCTCTTTGTTGAGTTATTAGCCATAAACAAAAGAAAGAAAAGAAAATTAAAACAAATGGCATTTATAAATCTAATAGCTCTCAGATTAAACACAGTGACTAACTTATTCATAGAAATTTTAGCTATTAAATTCCATGTTTGTTCCCATCCAATGCAAATGACTCTCAACTCTAGTGGAGATGCATAATGATATAACTCTAGCCCAATAATACACATAATATTTAATATGATAACACAAAAAAATCCATTGAACGGATCTTTAAGTTATCTTATAGAATATAAAATTATTTTTTAATTGTCACTGCTACTATATTTTATTAATTGATATATAAATTATTAATTGATTCTTCATACTTATTTTAACACAATGGAAATTATGGCATCAAGGAGCACCCCATCCTCTGAAGCACAATCTACTAGTCAAACACCTTCGAAGCATTCAATTAGATGAAAAAAATATATAGAATGGAAATATATTTGTGAAGGAGTTAATGATAAAGGAAAGAAGATATTGATATGTACCTTTTGCCAAAAACAAATTACAAGTGGAGCAATCAATGGAATAAAGTAATATACAGCCGAATCAAAAGGAAATGTGAATGCATGTAAAAAGGCTTTTGAAGTTGTGAAACATCAAATCAAATTGTCATTAGATAATATTGAAAAAGCTAAAGAGAAAAACAATAGTTCTTTTTTCATATAAATCTATATGGGAAAAGTGTTCATGAGCTTGAAGGTGATGATGTTAAGGACAATTCTTTAAAAGCTGTTATGGTATCAAAAGGGAAAAGAAAAGATATTTCGAAGTAAACTCTTATCTCAAAAGAGATGTCAGTGATCCTTCTCAACTTGGCATTAAAGCATGCTTGCAAAGTAAGGAAAATGGCATGAGTAAATATGACAATTGCTTTATGGTTCTATGATGCTTATATCCTTACGAATGCTATCAATTCTCATTTTTTTTCCAATAACGATAAATAAGATAGCAAGTATGGTTCATGGATACAAGGGTCTTTCTTATCATGCTTTATGTGTCAATTTATTGAATGATGCCAAGCTGCAAGTGAAGTTACTTATTGATTCTTATCAAAACACTTAGGTTGAATCATGTTACACCATAATGGGAGATGCATGGATAGACTCTAGACAAAGGCCTTTAATAAATTTTTTGGTGCATTGTCATAAGGGAATTTCCTTTATCAAGTCAGTAGATGCTTTAGATATATTCACCAATGCAGAGATTTTGTGTAATTTGTTTATTGAAATTATGGAATGGGTTGGTCTTGAAAATTTTATTCATCTGGTGATAAATATTTGAGCAAATTATAAGGCTATAGGTGGTATGCTTATAAACAAGTTTCCTCATATCAATTGGTCACCATGTGCTGCTCATTGTATTAATTTAATCATCAAGGATATGAGAGAAATGTGTATAGTAGAATCTATGACAACTTTGGCATTAAAGGTGATAGTTTTTATGCGTAACCATAAATGGACTTTGAATTGGCTGAGGAAAAGACATGGTTGAAGAGAAACTATTCACCCGAAGCTACTTGATTTGCCACAACTTTTATTTCATTGAAGAGTCTACATGATCACAAGAATGATTTGCAACCTTTAGTTGTCAATGGAGATTTCAAGAAGTTCTTGAAAATAGAAAGAAGTGGAGAAGTTAAACAAATTATTCTAGATGAAAATTTTTGAAATAACTGCATGATAATTGTGTGAATTATGGCTCCATTGATGTGCTTGCTATGCATTTGTGATTCTGATGAGAAGCATGCATTGGGTTATGTATATGAGGGGATGTATAGGGCATTTTTAGTCATTAAAAAGTTGTTCAAAGGAAAAAAGAAAGTATATAAGCCTTACACCAGAATTATTTCAGCTAGATGGGATAAGATGTTGTGCTAAGATTTTCATACAATAGGTTATTAGCTCAATCTTGCTTTTTAGTATGACCTAGACAATTTTTCAAAAAAACCAAAGATTATTCGTGGACTCTTTAATACAATTGAGAGGAAGTATTCAAAATTGGCAATACACAGATGGTGAAGGAGACAAGAATTTTTTGAGAGCATTAAAAGAGCTTTTCTCAACCTATGACATTAGCTTGTTGTAGGACTACACAACTTGGTTTGAACAAATTTATGAATTTTAGAGTTCTTATCATATTTTACACACATTTCATGAATTTAATTTGAAATAATTTTATTATTATTGTGGAGGAATAGTGAAGATTATTTTGGCTATGATGTTCCAAACTTATAAAAGCTAGCAATAAAAATTCTTAGTCAAATTGCTTCTTATTTTGGATATGAGTGTAAATCGAGTGTGTTTGAATGTATTCACACTAAGAAGAGAAATATATTAGAGCATCAAAGGTTCAATGAACTTGTTTATATTCATTATAATTTGCAATTTGAAAATAAGTTAGAAATAATATAATTCTATTACATATTGATGAAGTCATGTGCTAGTTTTATACCTTATGTGCATATTTCTTATCTTTAGTTGTTTGTATCAAAAGAGATCCTATGATCCTATTGATTATAAGTCCATTAATAAAATAAAGTTTTGGATTATAGAGAAAGAAGGAGAAGGAGAGCTTGACTATGAAGAGTTGAAAAATATGCTTGAAGAATATGTAAAACATGGTGAATAGTAAATTTCTCAAGGATCTAAAAGTTTTCATCTTAAATAATCTTTTTAATTTTTTTAATATTATTCATAAGATTGCAATAAGGTTTGAAATTTATTTTAAGAATTTATAATTAATTTTTTTTTATGTTGAGAGAGATGATCGTATTTCTCAAAAGAGAGATGATTCCATTAATGATCATGGTACTGAAAATTGGTTACCATCTCCTTCAAGAACTTAAATAAAATTATGTGTAAGTAAACTTTTAATCTCTTAATACAAATATTCTTTTCAAACTAATTAAGCCTACTTGATAAGTCTTGTATATTTTTATGTTTAATAGTGGTTATAATATTAATTTGTGATCATAATAAATTATAAACATATTAGTTTTTGTTTATTTTGTGCTTGCAGGTTGTGGGAAAAAGAAAAGGATGTTAATGATTAAAGAATTGGGAGAAAAACTCTCAATTTTTATTTTTATTGATTTGATTGTGTTGTTATGCATTTTGTTTAAAAACTAAGTGATGAATTTTATTTGGTATCAGTTTCTTTATTGAAATGTAATTTTCAAATTTGAACTTAGGGTTGAACTTGTATGTAAGATATTAGTTATAATTGAATTATTGTGTTTGGCATTTAGATTTTCAGATGAATTATATATTATGAATTAGGATAATTGATTTTAAAAATTAATATTTGATAATGGGTAATAATTTTTTTTTTCATTTCTATTGTTTTTATAATTTTTTTAGACTTTTATCATTTTCTGTAATGTTCTGCTATTTTTCACTCAAGATGTAAAATTTAAAATTATATTATGTAACACATGTGAACCATACCTGTTGATCAATTGAATCAGTTGAACTGAAAAACAGTCATAGGATTGGTTCGATCATTGGTCCAATTTTAAAAAAAATTGGCAGTTATATTATTTAAAAAATATAAAATTATTTATTTATCTAGATTACCTATTATGAATTATTAGTCTCAATGGAATCGAAATAACAAACTTTACCTGAAACAATTCAATCCGGAGATTAGATATTTCAATTTAATACTATTTTTAAAAAACCAAGAATTGAACTTATGGAATAATTCGATAATTTTGTAATCTTCAATTTTACCCCAATCCATGCTCAGCCTTACTAAGTCATCCATCTTATTTGTTATGTTATACTAAAAAGTTTTTCAGTCATTAAAAATGTCATTATGCCATTAGTCAAAGAGAATTTGATAAAAAAAAAAGTGAATTTTATGTTTAATTTAATGATAAAAATACTTCTTGTGAGAGATCAGTAAAAATTAATGAAAGGAAAAGCAAAAAATTAACAAATTTGTTAGGGCATTGACTTAGTAAAAAAATTAGAATTCTAATGGAGGCAACTATGCAATTTGGAACATTAAGCTATGTGAGTTAATTTGTATCTTTTTTTTTTTTTAATGTAAACTGGGTTATGGTATGGATTAATGATTTATATTTAGGAAGACACAATATTTAGATGAAGTACAAATGCAATTGGAAATGGATGAAAAGGAATGTATCATAACAAGTTGTGCGTATGTGAGAAAAGGTGTGTTAGCAAAATATCTAAGTCAACAAAGAATCCAAATAAGCTATGTTACTCTTATGTTTATGTGCTTTGGCGATGGTGGTTTGAATGGTGCACACCAACTAAGACTTTTAGCTCTATAGCAACAGACAGTGTTAACAGCTCACCTATTAAGCACACACAAGTAGGTTCCACAGTTGATTTATAGGTGATGAAAGATGAAATTCTACAACTTCAAAATGTTACTAAAGATGCAAACCATTGAAGATGGATTCAGTTATTTGAAGACTTATGTTTTAGTTGTACTGATGGTTATATTAATAATTTTTTGTTATTTTTTTGTGGGTATTAATATTGAAGATTTAAGCTTAATGTGGCGTAAGGTTAGGAATGTGAACGTAATAGGTATATAAAGGTAGAAATATTAGTTATAGTAAATTTTGGTGATATTGAATATGGACACCTACTATAATTAATTTTGCTAGTTAATGCAAGATAACGGTAGCTATATTCTTTGTATGATGATATGGGCTTTATATTAATAGAAGGAGTGGAAAAGTTTTATATTATGAGGAATAAAGCAATACAATAGTTTTTAAATATAAGTATGAAGTAGTTTAATAGTTTTTCATATATAAAGACGAAGTAGTTTAATAATTTTGAAATACAAAAACAAAGTAGTACAATAGTTTTATATGAAAATGTTTTGGCATATTGACTCTTTGTTCAGTGTTCAACATAATTCTAAAAATTATAGCAAACAAATAATATAAGTTTAGACCAACTACATCAAGCAACATTCATCAATTAATGAGATGTGGCAAATTATGGTATTTATTATTTGTAAATTAAAGAGTTTAATAGTTTAATGTCTATATACTTAAACATTACAATGTTATTTATTCCTTTGCTCTATAATGTATAAGTACATTATCACACCCCAAATTCAAAATCATGACCAACATAAGCTCTTCACTAGCTTACATGTATATCTAACTTAATAAAAATATAAATTTTCAAGTAGGTGAAAGCTAATATAATAAAATATTATATAAATAATAATTTATCAAATATAATGTATTAATTAGTTTACAATATATCAAATTCATTTGTTTAAAATTAATAAATTACACTTAGAACATGTTTGCTATTGCTATTCATAAAATCTAATTTTGAGACAAAAAAATATAAGAAATTCTCTTTCCTAATAGATTATATCTTTTTTTAATATGAGTTTTATAATTAAAAAAATTTTGATTTTGAAAAAAACTTATCTTTGAAGCTTCTACAATAAAAAATTTTTATTTGTAAAACTTATATTTAAAAAATCAATAATCAGCTAAGAGAAATTTTTTCTTTTATTTTTTTTATCTCAAAATTAGATTTTTCTAATAGCAATGCCAAACATGCTCTTAAAATATATAAGGATCATCTACTAAAGTTAAGAAAACTAATCTAATAAAATATAAATAATACTCAAAGAAAATATATTTATAGGCATCAGTAGCTCGACTTGAAAAAATAAGTAATCTCGCTTAATATTAAAAAGGAAATGTAAAACTGAGTTGTGAAGAGGTGAACAAAATCACAACTCAATGAGACATTAAATGAGACAGAGAACGTCCCAATCTCTTATGAAATTTATGTAAAACAACAAATAAACAACAACATATAAACACATCATATAATCAAGTTCAAGTAAACATCTTAAATCACTTATAAGTACAAATCATATAATTTAAGATTAAGAAATAATTTCATAAAATCACATATATAAGAAATATTAAGACAGAACCGATCAAGTAATCTATAACACTTATAGCTAACATATAATATATGAGTTTTTGTAGACAACATATATAACATATAAGGATTTGTAGATAACATATACCATATAAGACTTTGTCGCCAACATATAACATATACATGTACATATGACCCAGGTGCACTATGAGAGTTTAAGTTTTTATCTTGCCTCAACACAATTAACAATCACATTGCACATTGCAAAATAATTTTCAATAAGTATATTAAGCATAAATAACACATATAACATATGCAATTATTCCCCGACTTCAAGGCATATAAGCAAACATGCACATAATTCAATTATATAATCAAACATTTCTCTTTAATTTAAGTGTATTCATATAATCACTCACTTGAATATAAGCACCAATGCGAAACTCACATAAGTCAATTCACTATCGATAATGTCACCTATATTATCTTATGATTATATTTAATAATATGTACTTACCACATAAATTTTAATTAAAAGTGTAATCCTAAATATATAAATATAAATATATTTTTAATTTTTAATTAACTAATATAATTTATTTGTAATTTATAATCTAATATTTTAAGTTATAATTTTATTCCTTAACTTATTAACACAAAATATTTCATCATAACACCTTTAGAATAAGTTAAATCTCAATTTAAAATAACTTACATTGAAACTAAAAATAAATTAAAATAATTTTTAATAAGTCTCTAAATTTAATTCTATAAAATTTATCTCTCAATAAGATAAGTTGTCCTAATAATTAATTCATACTAGACATTATATAAAACACTATCAAGATAAATATTTTTGAATATATAACTTGAATACTTCATGTAAAATTTCGGATTCAAATAAAGTTATTTACTATTTTTAATTAACTTGAAATAAATTATCCTATTTGATAGTTTTCACAAGATAGCAGATATATATTGACATTAAACTAACACATACAATCCTCCAAAAATTTTGAAAAAAAAATTATATATTATAATAAACATATTAAATATATTCTATATAAATTTTGAGATCAAATTGATATTATTTAAAATTTTAAATTATATCCTAGACTGTCCTCCTTAATGGCTTTCATAGTATAACAAACTTAAATAGTCCTTAAAGTGATATATAAAATACTCTAAAAATTTAATACATAATACCAAATAAAACCTAACTATTTTATATAAAATTTAAGATTAAAATATTATTATCCACTATTTTAAAATAATTGTTTTCTACAACTATACTATACAAGTTTATTATTAAATAGTATATAAAAATAGAATATATTTTTCACTGTTAGATCAACTTAAAATTTTAAATAAAAAAATTAGACACTCAAATCACCAATATATAAAAATATTAGTGGTTAATATTTCCCATAGCTTCATATATAAAATCTCTAAATTCTTACTAAAAATATGTAATTTTTAAAAGATTTCTACCATCAAATATATTTACATAAACCACTCAATTATTTATGATTGCCTCTATAAATGATCAAATCACTATTATATATCAAAACTACATATATAAAATTAATATTTATATTTCAATTAAACTATAATGAAAACTTTAATTTAAAGTTAAGTAAAATCTAAATGAAATCCTAAAATATTAATAATCAAACTAATTTATTTATTTATTTTTAATGAAGTAAAATAATCTAAAGTAAATAAAATAAATTATTTTACTTTCAAGAAAAATATCAATAAATTTATACAAAATTTCAAACCATCAGTAAATAAGCCACATAATTTTTCCTCTCTCTCTCTCTCTCTCTCTCTCTCTCTCTCTATATATATATATATATATATATATATATATATATATATATATTACATTTTAATCATTATACTTTTATTTAAATTTAAAACTAATTCAATCTTCAAATGAAATAATATTTAATCCATAAAATCAATTAATCAATCAATCCTAAAATTATAAATTTAATAGTAAATTTTGGTAATTATTTTCTCTAATAAATAAATAATTAATATTAATTACTTAATAAAAATTGCCTTTATAAGAAAATTACTTAAATGCTCTCAAACTAGATATATATCAATATTGTAATTAAATTATACTTCTATCTCGAAAAAAATCAAAATAAATTAGAAAAACACCTTTAATGTTTAAATGATTTAATACGCAGACCCCTAAATTTTATCTTAATATACTGTTTAGTCCTCTATTTTTAAAAATTATACTAAATACTCCTATATTTAGAATTCATTATACAAGAATAAATATTCGTTGATTTTAGTGAATTTTTTTGTTAGTCAAACCTGATAAGTAAAAAATTGACAATTTTTATTTTAAAACCAAAAATATCCTTAAGTAATTATCCAAAACTCTTTTCCTTCAAACCAATTATCAGACCATCCTTCTTTGCGTATGCCTCTGCTCTTGATCCCTCATCAAATCCCTAGTCAACGTTGACCACCTTGACGACATCGGCAACGACACCACCACTACTGCCATCGACCTCTAAAAGTCTCCTAGGCATTTTTGGAAGATAGATTTAACAAAGGTGATGTTGCCATCATGCTTTATTATGCATACGGTGCGATTAAGAAGTTGGTTGAGGCTTTCGTGACACGTGCGGGTGGCCACATGATTGAAGTTGCATTGTAATTTTCGGTGGAGTCTAAGGACGAAATAGTTAGGGAGTTTCAAGGGAAGTTAGGATATCTGTGATTGATCATATGACCTTTATACCTTGTGTGGTGATTCCTATTAAGGATTTGGTTAGGATTTGACTAGGATTAAAATGCATGCTTGTGGTTGGATATCGATCTATTGTCAGCCTCCAGGCTTAGCATTTAAGGGTTCTACTCCTATCAACCTTTCTAATCGGTTGAATTAGGTTCTTTGATGGGTCTTGGGATCAATTAAAATTTATCTAAGTAGGCATTGCCCCATAAGGTATGGTTACAATGGAAGGTTAAACCTATTGGAGAGACTAGATTTTATTTTTGATTTTGTTAGGTGTAAGCATCAGATTTTTGACCTCTAGATGCAATGTCAGATGATGAAAATCACTGACTCTATTTCCCAAAATGTAAAGGAAATTGCCAAAGAAAGAGATAAAAGACCCTATAAAACCTTGAAGAAGCCTAAGACCAAACCTAAGACAAGCCTAAATTGCCTATCAGGGTTCATAGACTGTACAACCCATAAAGCAAGCTCTATAACCTACAAGTTAGGTTGTACAACCTAGTATAAGGTTGTACAGCCCATCGTGAAACCCTAGTTTGCAGAACATTCTAGAACTAGTCACTCCATAAGCCTTAGGGCTATATAACCCTAACAAATGGATATACAACCTTATCCTTGTTGTACAACCTATGTGCAAATCCTAATTCCAAGAGATTCATCTCCCTCTCTGTGATTGGATGTGTCCATAGTGTGACTAAACTATTTTAATGTTTGATGTACTCAACCTACACCTATAAATACCCATCCCATTTGAAGAAGAGAGAGGCTTGAAAACCCTAAAGTTACTCTACCAAAATTACTTCTCAAACATCCCTCAAACACATAGAGCCTAAATCCTAACTCACCCCAACTCACTCCAAGGTAGAACTAGACTTAATCTTTTCATTTTTGGGCATTCCTTAAGCATTTTGGAAGATATTAAACCCTTTGTGCACCTCTGAGGGCAAGTATTTCACCAGAAAGTATTCAAGCCTCTTACGGCCAGTCTTACACTTATAGGGGCCTTAGACCAAAAAAAAAAAAAAAAAAAAGGAAGCCACTTTTATTGAGGAGTAAGAATTAAGCTTTTTTTAAATGCTCTTTTACACAAATAAAAAATAAAATTGATACCCTCTTTTAAGAAAGAATAAACAAAAAAAATAGAGGCTTTTTTACTAAAAGAAAAAAATTAGCATTTTTTTAAAAATAATTTAGAAATTTTCTTCTAGATAAAATATTAATTTGAGACTCATTTTTAATTATTTTCTTTATATTTTTTTTAAAAAAATTAAGGGCCCTTGGCCAAGACCTTAGTGGGCCTAGGCCCGAGGACTCCCCTAACCCCTTCTTCTTCTTCCCCCTCTTTTCTTCTTCTATTTTTTAAAATCCAAAAAACAGGGTTGCACAACGTTCATGGTAGGCTATATGACCCCTAATCTGGGTTGTATAACCCTAAATTTGGGTTGTACAACCTAATTTGCCTAGTAGTAAGCTTTTTATGAAGTTTATCTTCTTCTCCCATTTAGATTTCTTTCTTTTTGAAGTATTTTTTAATGATATTTTATGACTTCAGTGGCAAAATAAGGGAAGGTTTAATGACCTAAGACCCTTATTCACTTAAAAAATGGAGTCTTGGTTATTCTTTCATTTGATTACAAACAGAGGTTTTGATCTTGTTTTAATCATCTCACGATTATGATCAAGTGAGGAACTTAAGGTTTTATTGACCTTAACAACTCACGTTTTGTTAGGAGTTTATGTGCTAACCATGTGAATAGTGTTTTGGTTCTTCAATCCCCCTCCTTAATTTGGCATTATAATTTATGTAATGGTTAGTTGTGTTATGGGTGTCTTAACTCTTTTTGAGTAATATGAGGGAGGGTTCATCAATCCTAGGATCTCATTTGGGAGGGGAATTCTTGCCTTAGGCCACTCAACATCCACCAAGTATGCTTTGCATGATGTATTTATCCTTTTGATTATTCATGATTCATGCATTGTTAGTAAGTTTAGTATATTGATTTACGATGTGTTGCAATGGGCATTAGATGTATGTTTAGGGACCTTGACATTAGAGGTGTGACAATATGGTTATTAAGGACTTTATTTGCTTTTCCTTTGATTTCTATTATTTATTTTTTTATCATTTGATTACTAACTTCTTCTCTTCCATTAAGTGTAGGTGCTACTACTTGAGTTAGATCATGAACTTGGTCTTGATTCTCATCCTATATGATTATAGATGATTGTGCTTGAATAAATGGATGGCAATGCATGCTAAAATCCCTATGCCACGATGCATGACACCCTCTTCCCTTTGAGATGATTATGCTTAAGTGGATGCATAGATGTATGGACATGCATAATGAACCATATAACATGATGCATGACCCCTTTCCCTATGGATTAATGGAATGATTTGATTGGTTTGATTACGCTATATGTATACTTGAGACCAATAATTGGACTAATCAATAACTCGGTTAAAATATTAAAAGTGAACTAAAGAAGTCTGAATGTCGAATCCCGATATCCAAGCGGTTTAGGGTGCTTAACCTCTTACCCAAGCTGTACCTAATTTTCGGACCTCGATCTCTAATGGGGTGACGATGAAATGGGTCTTCTTATTAACTTAGAATAAGTTCAGATTTTGCCTTCCCTAGATTTTATCCTGACTAAAGTCGAGTGGTAACTCCGCATTTCCTATGAATGGAACTAATGCATTGTCTCACATTTGATCCCCCGATGCCTTTATTTTGGACTAAAGGCTTTGAAACCTCGCAAGGCCTAAAAGGATCCCTTGTTGATCCAAGTGTCAGCCATATTTTAGGGTCATTACCAATGTAAAGACTCTCATCCTCTTGATCCCTTGTTGATTAATAAAAGGATAAAGTCATAAGCAAGATTTCTCTTGTTTAAGTGAAAAACCAATAAGGCACTCACAGTGACGACTCAACTGAGGCTCGAAATTAACTTCACATTTAATCTCTAGTTCACTTTTAATATTTTAAACTTATTATTAAGTAAATCCATTGCGTTCATATAGTCTTCACACTTCACCATGAGTACTAGGTTGCCCTTAGATAGATTGATGGTTCTCTGAACTTGAGACTCAAGCTTCATTCAAGCTTAGGAGCTTGTGAGGAGCATTCATCAATCATGAGCTCAGTACCTTCGAGTATATTGAATGGTGGATCACAACAATTGCCCCTAAACTTATGGGAGTCATCAACTACAATAATACTCTCAACCATTAAGCACATATAGGAACCAATAGTACTTTATGATAAGTTACCCTTCTTATTTGCATTTCTTCTTTAGATGAGAGTAAAAGTCCTCAAAGAATATGGTTAGGCATCTCTAATACAAGCATAAATGTAACCTTATCCCTCTCAATAACATAGTTATGTATTCCCCCTTTCTCGCCATGTAAGTGCCTTATATGTACATCCTTCTCTCTTTAAAGGGATTTTTTTCCTTGCTTATACATATTTCTTCAAGTAATGTATAAAGTTCTTCCTTTTAGTGCCTTTATGTATATGTTCTTTTGAGGCTTTAACTCTTCCTGATCCAAGGTGACCCTACACGTTCTTTACCCCTTGATGGTATAAGAATGAGACTCCACCTAGGAAACAACCATTAGACTTCGTGTCCGAGAGGCATAAGGTTGGAAGGATCTTGTGCAAAATAACGTGTGCATATCATTACATGCATCATACTATAACCTTTATCTTACAACCATCATAGCTCCATCCAAACCCTCGTGGAAGAGAAAGGGGAGTTGACTTACTAGAAAAAGTAAGACTCTAAGTCTGAGCCAACAAGTTGACCCAATCATAGAGCCAACCATACCACCAGAGATCTTAGATAAGATGATGGCTGACTTCAATTGTAAGATAGAAGAGAGGATTACTGAGGAAGTAAATAAGCGCGTCAATGAGATTCTAAACAAGAGGGAGACATTTGCTAATATAATTGACAAAGGAAAAACACTAATGGAAGCACCCCAACCTATGGTGATTGATGATGATATGTTTGGGATGAAAGAATACCACGAAAGTAAGCTTGCCAAGGAAGTGGGAAGTATAACTGACATTCTAGACAAACCCCCAAAGAGTAAAAAGGAGAGCTTCTAGTTTGATGACTTCACCAAATAGTTGGAGAAAATACGAAAAGCCTTAGGTGCTAAAGGTTTGGAAAGCGGAACAAACATCAAAAAATTAGTTGCTCGCAAACACAAAAAACTACCAGCTAACTTTCGTATGCTAGAGCTTCCTAAATTCACAAGGAACAAAAATGCTAAGAACTATGTTCATTCATATGTACTAGTCATGAAGGTGTCTGAGGTTGTGATGATACTATATTAGAGCTTTTTGAGTTATCATTAGAAGGTCTACAAAGGCATGGTATTTCAATCAACCAAAGACTATCAGAGAAGACTAAAAAAAGTTAACAAAAGCTTTTAAAAGGCACTATGCTTGTAATTCAGATCTAGAAGTCACATTGTAAGACTCAAAATCTTTGAGGCAGAAAACTAGTGAGAACTTTAATGACTACATCAGAAGAAGGAAGAAAATGGGTTCAAAGGTAACCACAAGGCCTATAGAGAGAAAGCAAGTTAGGATGATTATTAAATGGGTTTTGCCTGGTATTGGTGCTAGAATCTAAGAAATGTTAGTTAGAAACTTTTAAGACCTTCGAGAAGTAGGTTTGCAAGTTGAAAAGTTCAAATTCAAATCGATAAGATAGTATGGGGGAAGAAATGCCTCGTCTTAGCCTCAATCTAAGGGAAACAAAACAACTGATGTAAATGTAGTAAAAGCGCCAAGACAATTCACTAATTTGGGGATGCCTCTATCAAAGGCATTTAAAAAGACATAGAAGAAGGGAGTACCGAAGCTTTTGGCACCAAGATCACCTCCTAACCTGTTACTTAGGGGATATTACGCTAGTGCTTATTGCGTTTTTCAAAAAAGAGCAGGTCACAACATTAATGACTATTACAGAATGAGACACGAGATTCATGATCTAATTGATAGTAAAATGATTGTTCCACCAAATTATGAAAGGCCTAGCATCCAAGAGAACCCTTACCCAAAAGGCCTAGCATCCAAGAGAACCCTCTCCAAAACTATCATAATGTTTAACCTTTAAACTAAGGGACTTTCATAATAAATTTTGTGATTCTTGAGGAAGTTATTATTACAAACATTAAGGAGGTCATGAGTGAGATTCTAGTTGTTTACACTACTAATCCATAGGAAAGCTCAGATGAAGAGACATAAGAAGTGTGAAGCACAAGAATGATTCAGTTATAAAAGGAGAGCGATGAAGAAAAAAAAGCTGAGTGGGTAAGCCATGTGACTTGTAGTGAGAAGTACCACCCTAACAGAGAAGCCCTCAAGGACCTAAAGTTTGACAAAAGGGCAGATGAACTCGTTCTAAGGAAAAATGAGGATGACAATCCTATTGTGAAATAGTTGAAAAAGATATCAACCCATATCAATATGTGGGAGTTGCTCATTACCTCTCAAGAACATAAGAAATCTATGGTTGAGGCTTTGTCAAGTTTTATTATCTCTAGTGAAGCCATTCCCAAGGATGTTGTTGCATAGGTGACTCATAAGGGTAAAATCATTTTTTTCAAATAAGGATTTTGCTATCAGAAGGGAGAAATCACAATTTGGCCATGTTCATTCAAGCTGAGGTAAAGGGAAAACACACATCATGTGTGATGGTTAATGATAGGTCTAGGATTAATATTTATCTCTCAAAGTTACTACATAAATTTAGATTATTTAAGAAGGATTTGGAAGCTTCTGACAGTGTCATTTGAACCTATAATGATAGCAAAAGGTCAACTATAAGTGTGTTCAATACCGTGGTAAAAATAGATATAGTGAAAGTAATAATGAAATGTATAGTCTTAGACATCTTGATCACCTTTTCACTTTTATTGGGAAGACCATGATATCACTCATTCGGTGGTGTGCTTTCTACCGTGCATCAAAAAGTTAAGATCTCTTACAATAAAGAGATTGTGAACATCTGTGCAAAGGTTGGGGAGATTGTATTAGCTTTAAGTGTGCCTATGCCACATCTTCAAGGATTTCAGGTTGTTAGAGTCATTAACAAGTGGGTTGATCTTAAGGTAATGAGAATTATGAAAAACATGAACTTTCTTCCAAGACAAGAGTTAGGGAAGAATTCTATTGGCATATCAAAATTCCCAGAAATCCCTACTTAGACTATATGGAAAGAACTGGGGTACCGTGGTAAAGAGTCAGAGCTAGAAGTAAGGGACTTTAATGGACGCTATCAAATTTCTTTGTGAAAGAAGGGAAGGCTGCCAAGAAAGTTAGGCAGAAGGCGATTATGAAGGAAAAATTGCTAGGTGAAGATATAAACAAACTTGAGAAGGCCTTCTTCCAACTCGATGTTATCAAATTGAGATATCAAAATTATCAAGACTCATCCGAAAAGGAGGATTGGAAGAAGAAAAGAAAGAAGAAAAGGGAAACAAATTATAAGGACAAAGGAGGGTGAAAAAGTAGCTCAGTCTAGAGTTCTATGCAGACCTTAATTCATATGGCCATAAAATGATAAGAACAAGCTTATTGATGAATAGGTCAACCAGTATTTGCTCGATGAAAATTATTGACCATCGAGGAAGATCATGTAAAGGATGGGCTTGAATTGATGAAGCAAAATGCACCCTTCGTGGATTCAGAATGGGAATACTCTAGGCTGTACAAGTTTACTAAAGTTGTGCACTAGGATAAATTTAGAAGATATTGAGAGCATGATTGTGAACTCTATTAAGGAAGTGGGTGGCAAATTTTCTAAAGATTGAGTTGTCAAATGATTAGATGAAGCAGAGTTTTAAAGGTGTCAAGATTGTCACAAGAATGGAAGATAGGACAAGGGTAAGAATGGAATAGATATTACATAGGGTGAGAACATGGGCATGTTGGCTAGTAAAGAGAAGAATGAGGAGAAAGAATAGGAAGAGTAGGCTCTTATAGCTCCCTTAAGATGAAACTATTAGATTCTACTGATGTTCTTATTTTTAGTCTCTTTGAGGACAATGATGTATTTCTTTCTAACTTTAATGCAATGAATGATGAGTTTGCTTATTTGTGTGATGTGTTTCCTGATGATAATATGCATAGCATACATCATTTCATAAGTATTTTTAATATTAATTATATGCATACAACTGCATTTAACCTTGGCACATAGGAAAATCCAAAAATCTTATTCATCGCCAGTGATGTCACCCAAGAAGAGTGGGGAAAGTTTGAACAACTGCTTAAAAAACACTAAAGAGTCTTTGCTTAGACATATAAAGATATGCCAGGAGTCAAGAGGCAAATTGTAGAGCACAAGATCCCAACCTTCCTACATATGAAACCAATCAAATAGAAGCTTCGAAGGATGGGGCCCGAATGGGTTCAACTTATTAAGGAAGAGGTAGCGAAATAATTAAATGCTAAGTTCTTGGATGTAGGGGACCACGCTGAATGGTTAGCTAACATAGTGATAGTACTGAAGAAGGATAAAAGGGTAAGGATGTGCCTTGACTATAGAGATTTAAACAAAGCATGTCCAAAGGATGATTTTCCTTTGTCGCACATTGATGTGCTAGTCCACAGTGCTACAACTTATGTTATGTATTCCTTTGTGGATGGGTTCTTTAGGTATAATAAGATTCTCATGGCCATCATAAATAAGGTAAAAATAGCTTTTATTATGAAATGGGGAACATACTGTAATAAGGTTATGTCGTTTGGGTTAAAAAATGAGGGAGCAATGTACCAATGAATGGTAACAACCCTATTGCCTAACTTAATTCATAAAAAGGCAAAGGTGTATGTAGATGATATGATGGTGAAGTCAGAAACAAGGGAAAGTCACTTTAAAGCTTTGAAGAAATTTCTAAAAAGAGTTTATGAGTATAATTTAAGGTTGAATCCAAAGAAGTATGTGTTCAGGGCCACCTTCGATAATCTATTAGGACACGTAATTATTGAGAAGGGATCGAAGTAGAATCGAATAAGGTAAAGGCAATTCAAGATACACTTGTACCTAAAAGAAAGAAGGAGATCTAAGGTTTTCTAGGTCGCTTGTAGTACATTAGTCGATTTATAGTAAGACTAACTCCCATTTGTGAGTTGATCTTCAAGTTGTTAAGGAAGGATCAGCTGGTGAAGTGGAATGAACAGCGTCATAAGGCCTTCAAGAAAATAAAAGAATATCTGAATAACCCTTTGGTGTTGAAGCCACCAAAGCTAGGAAAACCATTAATTTTGTATCTAACAGTAAAAGATAACTCTGCTGGTATAATGTTAGCTGTAGAAGATGGAACAAGAAGCAAACATGTAGTGTACTATCTCAATAAAAGTTACTATCTTATGAAGTGAAGCATAACCAGGTGGAGAGGACTTATCTAGCATTGATTTGGATGATAAAGAAGTTGAAAAATTATTTTCAATCATATTTTATAGAGGTGATTTCAAAGCTTGACCCAACTAAATACTTACATGAAGCCCCCTCCCTCATTGAAAGATTAGCAAATTGGTTGTTCTTATTGACCAAATTTGATATTAAGTATGTAGCCAAGAAGGTCATCAAGGGATGGATAATTTTAAAGTATTTGGCATAACAACCTTTCGAAGAAGGAGAATATAAACTTCTCCAGTTCCCAAATGAATGGTTTGAAGTAATTGAGTCTCAAAGGTGTATAGTATACTTAGATAGAGCTATAAATAAGAAAGAAACAAGTGTAGGAGTAATTATGATCTTACTAAAAGGAGAGCTTTTCCCTATAGTTAAGAAGTTGAACTATAAAGTTACCAATAAAATGGATGAGTATGAGGATGTGCATTGGGGCTTGAACTCTTGAAACAAATAAAGGTGAAAATAGCAGGGGTGTTTGGGGACTCGTTATTGGTCGTTTCATAAGTAACAAATGAATGGAAATTGAAAGAAGAATGTTTGGGCCTGTATTTAGAACATGTGAAATGATTAGTGCAAAATTTTCATATAGTCACATTTCATCATCTGCTGAAGAAAGAAAATGCAATGTCTAATGCCTTGGCCACTCTGGTCTCTATTTGGGATGGACCAGAGGTGATGCCCATAAAGCTGCTTATCACGCTTCGATTTCAGGTGCCATGTTACAAGGATATGAGAGTAATGCATGTGTTAGTAGAGAATCGCCCTGGTATTTTGACATATAAAGGTATTTGGAAAGCTGTGAATACTTGAGGAGATAAAAAAAAAAAAGAAGGATAAATATGTTTGAAGGTTGTCTTTGCAGTTTATGGTTTATGATGGTGTAATATATAAAAATATGACTAATTTAGTCCATTTATAGTGTTTGGCTGAGGAAGAGGCCCATAAAGTTATAGAGGAGGTGCATGCAGGAGTTTGTGGTCCCCACATGAAAGGGAAGATGTTGATGAAAAAAATTCTGAGGTTGGGGTATTATTGGACTACTATAAAGTATGACTGTATTCAAATATTATAAGTTGTCAAGAATTTCAGGTTCATGATAGCCTCAATCTTTTGCCTCCAACTAAGTTATAGATTTTAGCCTCACCTTGATCATTTGCAGCATGGAGCATTAATATGATTGGAGAAATCAAGTTGGCTTCTACTAGGGAGCATATGTATATTGTAGTGGCAATGGATTACTTCTCTAAATGGGTATAGGCTAAAGTCTTTAGTAAGCTAGGGGCAAAATAGATGACACGATTCATTGAGAAGAACTACATCTACCACTATGGAGTGTCATACCATGTTATCACAGATAATGGTGTCCATTTCTAAGTAAAAGTTAAGGTTATACTGGGAAAATACAGGGTGGTCCACTATAAGTTGTCACCTTGTAGCCCACAGGCCAATGGAGTAGTAGAAATGATAATTAAGAATGTTAAAAACATCCTAGTTAAGATGCACAAAGACTGGTCTGAGAAATTACCTTTCTCTTTGTGGGGTTATTGAACTACGATAAGAGCATCAACTAAGATGATGTTGTACTTTTTGGTATATGGGATAAAGGTAGTGTTGTTGATTGAGTTGGAAGTGAAGTCCTTACAGGTATCAGTTGAGTTTGGCATTTCTGAATACCGATGGGTAAGGAGTGAATTTAAATAATTGGCTTTAGTGGATGAGAAAAGATTAAAGGCCTAGTATCACATTCAGTTATATTAAGGTAGAATGGCTCGCACATTTAACAAGAAGGTTAAACCAAACATGATAAAGGTTGGTGATTTGATGTTGAAGAAAATTCAGCTGCAAATTTAGGATCCTCAAGGCAAGTTTAAGCCAAATTGGGAAAGTCCCTACTTGGTCAAACAAATATACTCTAATGGTGGAGTGAAACTAGCATTTATGGATGGAAATGAATTTACCGAGCTAGTGAGCTTAGACCTGTTAAAGAGATATTTCATGTGAGATATGAGAAAAGTAAGATAGCCTATTAAATGGAAAACCCAAAAATTAGGGCACTAAAAGAAGAAGAAAAATAATAAGAAAAAGAAAAAAAAAAGCTCGCTAAGTCAAAAACATGATAGGGCAGCTTAGACAAAAGTTAGAGCATAAAAATGCATGAAATGAATAGAGTAAAAGTCGAGAGAGTACGATTGACCACTAAGGACCATTGATAAGAACATCTGAGCAACAACAAAGAATTCAAGGATGGATGAGTAAAAGACTAGTGAAACAAAAGCGTGGGGCAAGACAGTGGAATAATCTAATATATCAATATTGAAAGTAGAAGTCATGCATTTGATTAATGTCTAAATATGTAAAATGTAAATGATTCATGCCAAGCATAATATCAAATGGAAATACATCTGCATAATTAAAGTAAATGAGTCATATATGCTTTTGAACTAGAAGTAAATATAAAATAGTTTATTTTTGAAAAAGATCATTGTATTATATTTGCTAATACGATGCCCATAGACCTAAAGGTCATGCAACCATGCCATGTAGTTTGTATCATTGTTCGGTTGTGGATATCAGCTAGTGTAGCTATTAAAGATGTGATGATAAGTCCATATAACCTCAACTCTATCAAGAAAGTGTTGGGATAAGGGGCCCTTCACAAATGAAGGAAGGAAATGCACCTTGAACTAAGAAGCATTGAATTGGTGATGCTTATGAGCTGAGACATAAAATGTGCCTGAAGCCAAGGCAAGTAGGATGATGCAATCCTTATAAGTCCTCAAGGTAACACGCGATAGATTCCACCATTGGCAGTTTCACCAGATGTCGGTGGTAGTGATATGGGACATCCACTTAACCCATTCAACTCTAGTAGTAGTTGGCCTTGACAGATGACAATTCGAATGATGTTGTGGATAGTAAAACCTCGCATCCATGATGGGGATAACCAATAGTCCCAATTTCTCTTGCAATAATATTTGAAAATAAAAAAGAAAAAAGAAGAAAAGAGAGAAATAAAAGTATGCTTGTTAGGTTAAAAATCTGAAAGGGCAACTTAAGCAAAAGTGAGCAGTCTGCTGGATTGAAAACCCACAAGGGTGGTTTAGACAAAAGTTAGGGCATAATAAAAATAATAAAACATATAAGAAAAGTTAGTGCAAAAGGAACTCTAACTTGAAGCAAAAATGGGTTCCCCATAAAAGAATCACTAATACTGAAGGTTATTTTATCAAGTCCCATGATGGTCTTGCCTAAGATCATTGACACGAGGGTCTTTCCTGACTCAGCTCCCTTCAACAGTGGTAAAATTTGTAGATCAATCTCTCAATTATCCCTCCATAATAAATACTTGTCCATCAAAATGGTTATTGTAATAGGGTCTAAGCAGCACGAGCATGACTTTTAGAAGGGAAAAGAGTGGCGAAAAGAGCCATAAGGATTTTGCCCTTACCTAACATGTACCTGGGTGCTTCCTTATACCACAAATTAAAAAATTCTCTCATCTTCTAAACATGTGAGTAATCTAATTGGGGTAGCCCAATCTGGTCCGCAACCATGACACGAGAGTCACAGGCAACTTGCAGGAAATAGGTGTTAAGGCAGATAAAAGAGAGGTAACGAATAGCTGAAAAACCTGCTCATAGTAGATCAAACCAGATCTGGGGTAAGATAGACTATAGAAATGCTCTTGACATTGTTTGAAGGCTAAAAATAATAGTGTGCATAGCATATTTGGAGTGGGTATTTATAGAAGAAGAAAAGGTTGGCAGGTCTATACAGCCTCTAGTCATAGCTGTACAACCCTCTAGTTGGGCTATACAGACATTATCATGGGTTGTACAACCCTCAGTCCCTAGGAAGAATTAGATAACCTCTCCGTTATAGCTCTAGCTGTAATTGACATCTGTACCTATCCTAGAAAACATATATGAGAAGAATGACAATGCACTTTTAGAGACCTACATTAATGAGCCAAAATTGTGAATATTCATTTAAAAAGAGAAATATCAAAGTTTGAAAGGTACAAAGACAATATTGCCTCAGTTTACCTTAGAAAGTCCTAAGTAAGCATCCAAAAAGTTGGCTTTCAAATCACCCAATAAACTATACAACTGTGCAAAATATCTACCAAATATATTATACTGAAATGGAAAAGAGGCAAATATCCTAAAAGCTAAAGAGAAGGGGTCTCCAAAGCTCAGTTGTCTCCACCTCTAGAAGGAGTCGCCTTAGAATCCTCAACCTTACGATCCATCGCCACATACCCATGTTTCGTAACTGCTTAAGCTAAGGCCTCATTTTTTTACTCCATCTATGTTAGATGGTCCTTCTCTTTGATCTCATAGTTCAGGCGCTAGATAGTTTCCTACTAGAAACATGAGGGTTAGTACGAGTAGGACACAAAAAACAAATCATAACCATATATACATGCATTTTTTTGCTTTTTCTTACTAAATTGCATAGAGTGTGTTTGCTATGTTATGACCTTCTTCAGGGCAACGATCAGATCGACTATAGCCTCATCCAAAACATTAGGAATATGTGAAAAGAAAAAAGAAGCATCCTCAAAAATAAAACTCACATCATACTCAAAGTACATAAAGATTAAAAAGAAAATACTTACATGGGTGGTCTCAACTGACTCAAACATATAGGCAGACCGAGTGATCCGTAGTGACATCATAGATCTAGTCAATGAAGTCATGTAAGATTCCAGTAGATTGTCTAGCATGAAAGCCAAGTCACTAACCATTACAAGCTCTATGTCTATTGAAGTCGATCCACGGGCCTATTTGGGGCCTCGGAAAATAGTAGCGCTAGACATAGAAGTAGGAGCAACAGATCTCTGAGTAGCCTGTGCTATAGTGCCCTAATTGTCATGCTATGGAATGATCCATTCGTCAGGAGTGTGTCAAAGGAACGCTCGAATAGTTCTCTATAATAGAGGAAGACTCCAACGAGTGCCCCGACCATCTAGGACCTGTAGAAAGTACTTACAGAGGATAGTTGATCCCCTAGTAAGTAGCATAATGTTGTGGCAAGCTTCACAGTCTCAAGATCCCTCATTTAGAATAGGCTCGAAGGCGGGCATTGTGGGACGGGTCACTCATCCAAGCCTTTGTCCTAATAAGAAATATGTTCCTTACCATCAGACGATGGCCATAAGAGATGGCTTCTGCCTCTATCACCTTCAAAAGCCACATCTCTACGAGACTCCTTTAGTCAAGGCGCAACTGCAATAAAGATGGAAAACCACTATAAGTATAAAACTAGGTAATAAAAGACAAATAATCATAACTAACACAGTTTTATCTATGTAAGGAGAAGTAACTGACCAGAGTAATCAAGCACAGGCGAGCGCGTTTGGTAACAACAGAGGACTCCACACAAGGCATGACACTTCATTATGAGAGTAAGGGTAGCCACCATTTATATCATCCTTAGGGTTCAGCCCCTTCAACAGGCCTAGCTCAATACCTCATGCCTGTCAACCAAGATAACATAAGCCTCAAAGCAATCAAATAGAAACCAAACATAAAAAGGAATTCAAAAATATGTACAGCAAAGACCCTTCATGCCCCTCACATGTACTTGGTGCCCCGAGAGCACTGATCAAGATACTCTTAAAGGTACAATAGTGTCACGGACCCACAGTCAAAAGCGTTGTAGCAAATTTAGGTCCTTCAACACCAGTACCAGGCAAAACTCAGCCATGTTGTCTATAACTTAGGGCACATTGGTTCGAATGTTTGATCTTGCCATAATCTTGCTCCCCTTATGCAGGGGAATGTAACTAAGGACCCTCAATAAGTAGTCCTTATGAAGCACTGTCTCATGCATAACAAAATTAGTGGGTAAAGGAATATCCACGAATCGCAGCCTAGTAAGGAAGGTGAAGTCCCCAGGTGTGATTGTCACCTTGCCAATAAAGGGTAGATGGAAGGTGTAAGTCATGTCCATCCATCACTCCAATAGTGCATTTGTCATAGTTAGATCGACCTTTGATGTCTCATTAAATATTATCCTTAGGAACATCCAAGCCCCTATACCCTTCAAGCAGGCCTGGACTTGAGGATGCAGTGTCTGACCCCACTCTCTAGTAGGATCCACAGTCTCGCTTCTGTTCTAGAAGGTAACAATCCTATGCAAGAAAAGAAAAGGAAGAAAAAGGCAAATGAATAATGGAAAATACCTGTATGTATATATTTTTCAACACAATTATCGAGGTCATAAAATTAAAGAATTATAGAGGTTTTAAATTCAAAGGCAAAGAAATAATAAGTCCTAGTCATTGGGGGATTAATTACAAGGTTTGAGGAAGTTATGAAAATAATTTCCTAGAAAAAAATCTCATGAACAAGGCATCGAAAGACTAGCAAGTCGGCAGAATGGATGAATAAATTATTAATTTTCATAGTCTATTCTACTAATTAATTTTACTCATTCCTTATGCAGATCACAAAATAAAGTCTAAAGTGAGTGCAAATCGAATCAACAGACCATAACGATAAACGTCAAATAAATTTCATTTAAAATAAAGTATAAGTGTCCTATAAATTATTCTTAAATATTTTATAAGCTAACCTAATGTTCACAAGAAAAAAGAAATTTTAAGGCAGCACCTAAAATCTACTATGGTGAGATAGACAAAAAAAAATCGAGGGAAAAAGGAAAAAGAACACCTACCGCTCTCGAGGCAGCTCCTGCAAGATGATAGTACAAGTTGTAGACTATCAATGCATCACCAGTTGGAGGAGAGCTAGACAAAATCATCTTCGTGGTAGCGTCCTTTAATGGGCACACTTGCATGAATCTCCACTGAGATTACAGTTGCTTCAGGGCATCCAGGGTTGTGATGTCCTCATTAGGAAACTCTTCCTGAACATCAAACATCTTGTCATCGTGGTACTTGGCCATGGTAATCACTTGAAAAGCAAAGGGAGCCTAAGAACTAAGTTTGAAGCTTTGAGAGAGAAAAGGAAGATAGAAAAGAAAAATAGCACGAATAAGACAAGTCGTTTCAAGAGGTATATATAGTGGACCAGCGTGTATAACCCTGGCTGATCTGTATAAACCTCAAGTCTGTACAACCCTTTTAGGCTAGGTCGAGCCAAGATAGGCCTTACAGGCCCAACTCCATCTTTGACCCACAAGCCCTAATAACCTTTTAGCCCATTAGACCTTAATCTCAATCCTTCAAGGCCCAACATCTTCCTTTTATTGACCAAATACCCTAGCCCAATTGATATAAATTTACCAAAATACCCTTAGCCTCTCTTCAAGTCTAATTATACCAAATTTACCAAAATACCCCTAAACTCTCTTCAAGCCCAACTGCATTTAAATCTACCAAAATACCCTTAATCTCTTTTCAAGCCCAATTATACCCAAATTTATAAAAATACCCATAGCTTCCTAAAGATTCCCAAAGCACCAAATTTACCCAAATACACCTAGCTTACCAAAGAGTCATAGAGAGGCCAAATTATTAAAATGCCTTCATTGCTTTTAAAACACTTACAGAACACCTTAAACTTCTTTATTCAAGTCAGGCCACGAAAACACCCTTTAATGACAAACTTGCCCTTCGAGACCTCAATACTATTTCAAAAAGGAACTACTTTCTCCTAAAAATGGCAAAACCTAAGGAAGTACTTTCGATAACATCTGGGCTCAAGCCCATTACCCTGAGAAAAGAACAGACTCCTTAAGATGGCCAGAAGGGCTGCAAGGATCTAAATTCAGTTTTACAAATGCCAGAAGGGCTTGAATGACACAAGAACCACCTAGGGGGCATCCCTGAGCCAGAATCATCAGTTAGAAAGATTGAAGCACCCACATAAAAATGCAAAAGCACCAGTGACTATAAAAGGCCAATGATCCAATACTAACCACCTGGTACTTACTTGAGAGTTGTTAGAATCACTTCAACACTTATTTAAGAGCTATTGAATTGCTACCAAAACACATGTTACCTGCTAGAGAGCTATCAAAACCACTTTAGTATTTATTTAAAAGCTGCTGAAGAGCTATCAAAACACTTGGTACCTGCTAGAGAGCTATTAGAACTACTTTATTGCCTACTTAAGAGCTGTTGAAGAGTAACCATAACACCTTATACGTGTTTGAGAGCTGTTAAAACCACTTAAGTACCTGCTAGAAAGCTACTGAAGAGCTATCAAAACACTTGGTACCTGTTAAAGAGTTATCATAGCCACTTCAGTACCTACTAGAAAACTATTAAAAAACTGTCAAAACATCTAGTACCCATTAGAGAATTACTAGAACCACTTTAGAACTTGCCCAAGGAGTTGCTAAAGATTTGTATCCTTGGGTATCCTTACTAATGTTACATTCTTTACTTTGCGTTTATTAAGACTTATTCAAACAATCATTTCTCAAATGATATTTTCCAAGCCCTACAAAGTAAAGGACAAACTATAAGCATAAAATTTTTGACATTTAGATGCAAAACCTAATGATGAAAATCACTGAATTTATTCTCTAGAATGCATAGAAAATTGACAAAGAAAGAGATGAAGGCCTTAGAAAACCTTAGAGAAGCCTAAGACCAAATCTAAGACAAGCATAAAATTGCCTACCAAGGTTCATGGGCTGCACACCTATAAAGCAAGGTTGTACAACCCCATCAAGCTAGACTATACAACCTAGTATAGGGTTGTACAACCCACTCTGAAACCCTAATATGTAGAACATTCTGAAACTGGTCCCCCTTAAACCCTAGGGTTGTACAACCCTGATAGATGAATGTACAACCTTATCCTGATTGTACAACCTACGTGCAAACCTTAATTCTAAGAGATTCATCTCCCTCTCTATGATTGGATGTGTTCATGGTGTGATCAGAACCATTTTAAGGTCTAATGTACTCATCTTATACCTATAAATACCCCTTCCATTTAAAGAGGAGAGAGGCTTGGAAACCCACAGTGTCTGCCAAAATTACTTCTCAAACATCCCTTAAACATAAAGACCCTAAACCTAACTCACACCAAATCATTTCAAGGTATAACAAGACCGAATCTCTTCATTTTTTAGCATTCCCTAAGCATTTTGGAGGATATTAGATCTATTATGTGCGTTAAAGGCAAGGATTTCACCAAAAAGCATCCAAGACTCCCCAGCCCCATCTTCTTCCTCCACCCTTTTTTTCTTCTTTTATTTTCTAAAATCTAGAAAATAGGGGCTATACAACCTTTATGGTAGGCTGTATAGCCCCTAATCTAAGTTATACAACTGCAATATTGGGTTGTACAGCCTAGTTTGCCTGGTAGATAGCTTTTTGTAAATCTTTTTCTCCCCTTTGAATTTTTTTCTTTTTGAAGCATTTGTTATAATATTTTATTTCTCCAGTGGTAGAATAGAGAAAGGTTTAATGACCTAGGACCTTTATTCATTTCAAAAATGGAGTTTTAGTTATGTTTCACATGGTTTTATTGCTTATAATACCAAAATGCTCTTATGATCTTTTAATGAGAGGTTTTGATCTTGTTTTAATCATTTTAAGGCTATGATCAAATGAGGAACTTAAGGTTCCATTGACCTTAAGAGCTCACCTTATGTTGAGAGTTTATGTGGTAACCATGTGAATGGTGTTTCGGTTCTTCAATCTCCCTCCTTGACTTGGCATTCCAACTTCTGTAATGGTTAATTATGTTGTGGGTGTCTTAGCTCTTTGTGAGCAATATGAAGGAGCGTTCATCAACCCTAGGATCTCATTTAGGGGGAATCCTTACCTTAGGTCATTCAATATCCTCCAAGTATGTTTTGCATTGCATATTTATCCCTGTGATTATTCATGATTCATGGATTTTCAATAAGTTTTGTATACTGATTTATGATGTTAGGATATGTTACCATAGGCATTAGATGTATGTTTAGGGACCTTGACTTTGAAGCTATGATAAGGTGGTTACTAGGGACTTTATTTGCTTGTTATTTATTTATTTTTATCATTTGATTACTAACTTGTTCTCTTCCTTTGGGTATAAGTGTTATTACTTAAGTTAGACCATGAACTTGGTCTTGATTCTCATTCTATATGATTATAGATGATTGTGCTTGAATAGAATGATGAAAATACATGCTAAAATCATGATGCATGACCCCCTTCCCCTTTAAGATTATTATGATTGCATGGATGTATGGATATGCATAATGAACCCTATACCATGATGCATGACCTCATCTCCTATGGATTGATGGAATGGTTGATTGCACTAAATGTATGCTTCAGACTGTTAATCGGACTAATCAATAACTCGGCTAAAATATTAAAAGTGAACCAAAGAAACTCAAAGGTTGGATCCCAATATCCAGGTTGTTTGGGGTGCCTAACCCCTTTGCCAAGTCGTATCTATGCTAGATACCGATCTCTGATGGGTTGAAGATGAAATGGGTCTTCTAATTGATTTAGATTATATTCAGATTTTGCCTTCTCCATATTTTTATCGTGACCAAAGTTGGGTAGCGAGTCCCTAATTTTTAGGGATGGTATCAATGTATTATCTTGCATTTGGTCCCTCGATAACCTTCATTTTGGATTAAAAGCTTTGAAATAAGGCCTAAAAGGATCCCTTATTGATCCAACCGCAAGCCACATCTTAGGGTCATTATCAATGTAAATACTCATGTCCTCTCGATCCCCATTAATTGATAAAAGGATGGAGTGGCAAGCAAGATTCCACTTATTCAAATGAAAACCAATGAGGTGCTCACACTGGGTTTATTTTGCTGAAATTTAATGAGTTTGATTTCAAAAATTTTTAGTTAGGTGAATCGATTTTGTGAATAAATAGAAAATTTGTTAGTTTTTACAGTGTTGGACGTTGGGTTTGATTTTTAAGTACTTTTTATCACGACCCCACTTAGATCGTGATGGAAACTAGGATATGGGTAGGCTTAAGGCCTTCAAAACTCATAGTAAGTCTATTCCATTTATGCTAAGCTAAATCATTAATTAATAATTATTGAAGTTTTGCAATGATAATAAAATGACATCCACCATTATATACATATATAGTAAAATTCATGATTCACATTATTAATCCAATATTGCGAAAGATGGGTTTAATTCCTACGATCCATACTAATATGACAAAATTGAATATAGTGTATAAATCCACAATATTTATTAATATACAAGTCTTACTATGCTAAACCGTGGAGTTCTAAAGTTGAATGAGTTAGGAATGAATATTAAATAATATGCTTAAGTGGATGAAAAACTATGAGACTTTAAAAAATAATCTATCGGATCAGCTACTACTTGAAAAATTAATTAAGACTATTAGTTTCAAGAGTGAGGAAATATCATATACTTTTATAATCTATTAGGTGAGCATGCATTGTGTATTAACAAGAATCATACATAGTAAATGTGCAAGCATTGGATGATGCATTTACATATATATACAATTCATCAACAAGGTCAAGCATATGAAATGAGAATGAGAGTAGAACCCTATATTTCAATGTTAATAGTCATTCGACTCTCTTATTCTAAATTGATTAGCACCCAGAGAGCAAACTTGACTAGGGTCATTAACCAGTTAATTTATTCCAATGTACCATCACCCAAAAAACAAGTTCAACTAGGGTGCTCATAATATCATCATATCTTAATATTAAAACTAAGCCTAAAGACCAAGCATAATCAGGACACTATCACATCATAATATTTTAATATCCTACACCCAAAGAGCAAGCTCAACCAGGACACTTTCATATCATAATATATTAATATCCTAAGTCCAAAGAACAAGATCAACCAGTGTACTATCACATCATAATATTTTAATATAATAAGCTCAGAGAACAAGTTCAACCAGGGCACTATCAATCGCAATTATTTATATCCAATCAAACCGGTGCACATCCAGTCCTGATGTAACCCCTCAGGTGACATGTTCTACTAATGCTCTCAATCCACAATCACATCAATATTACAAACTATTATACACATAATATCACAAACTATTATGCACAGATATATTCATATAATGCAACATCAATAATAATATTCATATGCAAGAGAAGTCAGGTCAAGTTAGTATACCATAAAGGTATATAATATTAACTCATAGAAGGTTAAAGAACGTAAAATACTGTTATAGTTCCGGTGGTGCAAACTGGATGATAGAAGTCTAAATAAAGAAATATAATTTATTAGAATTAATATGAAATATTATTTCTAGCCTTCCTTCTAAGATTATTTTTTTTCTAAATTCTTATTTTAATTTCCACTTAAATTTTTAATAAAATGTTGGCAGTATCTCCCCTAAAAACTGGACATAGCCCCCTATAAAATGGATTGATTTCTTGTAAAAACACTTCTATAATATATTTTAACATTATTCAATTCAAGTCGGGTCTCCAAACTTCTTATACGCCCGACCAAACACTTTATCATAATCCAATAATTAATAAGTCTCAATTTATCAACATAATCCTTCACATAATTTCCAACAATTATAAATACTCATATAATAATAATTAGCTTCATTAATAATTATATCAACGCATTAATTTATTTTTCAATTAATCAACAATAATCTTCAATAATCATATAATTAATAATATATTTCAATTAAACTAATCAAATACATTAATTAAATAATTGTAAATAATATATTCAAATTTTCTATAATAAGTTAAATATAAAAATATTGCTCAACGCTAATTACTCAAATCTTTATTATGCTCAAGGAATTAATTAAATAATTAAAGACAACCAATCGATCGAGTATATATATATAAATTACCATTTAATTTAGTTAATTTAACTACTATTTAAATTATTTTCCTCAATTCATTATCTTATACATAATTCCTATACTTCAATTTCCATTGTTAATTCTCTTAACTTCTATTAAATAAACTCACTTATATTAATTTATTTAACTCTTATAATCAAGTCTAATAATTCCATAAAATACTTTAATAATTTCATAATCATTAACAATTGCATTAATTTTAATTAATTTCTCTAATTAAAACAAACTCCTTAATTCTCATAATTAAATCTAAAATCACTATTAAACGTCAACTTATAACCAATAACTAATTAACATCATCATATATTTATCTAGTCTATTTTCATGTTGTCAAATGTCTAATAAACATTTACTAAAATATTTATAATTCATAAAAATTACACCAACACAATTAGGATGAAAAAAGAACACGTTCTGTCTCGATTCGCCTCCCTAGATGTTGACAGAGCCACCATTGGAGATGCCACATACAGTGACCATTGAGAAAACAGTTTCATAGACCATCTTCCCTAAAGTTTGTAGAAACTTACAACATCATCATATGAGCTATCGTTTGTCCTAGATCTAAAAAAATTGAATTTTGACTAAATATTTGACTGGTCATTATGCCATTGTCTGACCTCTATTCTAGATGAATTAGATATTCATGGAAAGTTTGTGAAAAGAGTTTTCTATAACAATTTGAATTACTCAAAATGGAACTACAATTGAAGAGTTATGATCATTTGAAAACTTTATCCCTATTTTCATTGGTTTTACGTTGCCATCGTCGTTAGTGGTGTTTCCTGGCCAGACCGAGCTGACCGATTGCCACCTGGTAGTCCTCCTCTCTCTCTCTCTCTCTCAGTGGGCGATGCGGGACACGACTGTGTCCCGTTTCCCACCTTTCTTTTTCTTCATTTTTGCAAAACATCTTGGTTTTTACCAAGATATGGTCTAACTTGTTCATTTGGACCGACCAAGATAGTTATTATTTTTTATATAATAATAATAATAATTAAATCACCATCTTACTAATTAATTTGTAAATATAATTAAATCATTCTCATATATATTTTCTTAAAATAAATCTTTTATCATTATCCATGTAAATTAAATTTTTCATACTTCAAATTCTCTAGAATTAATAAAATTATTACTCAGACAAAATATTATCTTCATATTGACATATATTAATCCTCCTTAAATTTCATAAAATCTCAATTAGATTTATACTTAAATATATGATATTTATCAAAGATAACTTATTAAATTTAATTTATAATAATTAATATAACTTTGATTAAAATAATAATTTTATTAATATAAAATCATTTATGTTTAAAATGCTAATATAATCACTAAATAATTATTTTAAAATTCTTAAATTATTTAAAATTTATAATTACATATACTTAAATAAATTTAAATTCAAATTTTAAAATATTTTACTCTTCTTGAAATTAAATTAACTACACTGCCAATCATATCTACGTATATCCAAACTCATTATTCTTAATAAAATTACTCTTATATTATTAAATACTCAAATTAAATAAAAAATTCAAACTCACAATGAAATATATTTTAAGAACTATAACAAATATAACTTTAAGAAAAATATATATTATGAAATTTTGGGGTGTTATACTTTTATTTTTTGAATTCAATTTGATTTTGATTGTTTTCTTCTTTCGATTGAAGATGAGGATTTGACTTTTTAGGTTTGTTGATTTCAATTATTTTTTGGGTTTGTTAAATGAGTTTTGTGAATTTTTTTTTTGATAAATAAGGCTTTTGTAAAAATGAAAAATTTAATGCATAAAGCTTTTGGTAAAAATGGAAAATTCAATGTAAAACTAAGGGTATGATGGATATTTCATATAATATTAACGGAAAATTTAACAGAAGGATGCATTTGTTTAACAAAATTAAATTATATGGAAATTTTAATATAATTTTTTAAAATAGAGAACTAAATAGTATATTAGAGCAAAATTTAGGAGGTCAACGTATTTAAACATATCTAACTCACTAAAACTATGTTTATGTAAAATTGAGAATGTTACATACATTAACCTGGAAAATATTCTAGTGTGTCATTAACACAAATAAAGAATGTCAATAATAGCATATGGTCATTCACATAGCATATGATCAAGAAGAGGAATATTAATATGTACCTTTTTAAAAAGGTACATATTAATATTCCTTTTCTTGATACAATTTCACAAATGTCAAGTTATTCTAAATTTTTAAAGATTGTTATTTCCAACAAAAGGAAATGGGAAGAACATGAGATGTTAAAATTTAATGAAGAGTGTTAAGCGATTCTCATAAATAAATTGTCTCCAAAACACAAAGATCCAGAGAGTTTTTCTATCTTTTACACTATAGGAGACTGAATTTGAGAAATTTTTATGTGATCTAGGTGCTAGTGTGAACTTGATGTCATACTCTATTTTTTAAAAACTTGGATAGCATGAATTGACAGAACTTACTATTACCTTGCAACTAGCCAATAAAAGTATTAAATATCCTAGAGGAATAGTAGAGGATGTTTTAGTTAAAGTGGACAAATTTATTATACTTGTTGATTTTATTGTGTTGGATATGGAAGAAGATTGAGCAATGCCTTTGATTCTAAGTAGACTTTTTCTCACTACCGGTAATGATTTGATTGACGTACAAAAAGGTTTACATACTTTTCGTATCAATGATGAAGAAATAATGTTTAATGTGTTTAAATCCATGAAACATTCTGACACAATTAGACATGAAATAAATGTCATTGATTACGTTGATGTGTGTGTAGCTAAAGCAAATGCATTTGAATTAAAATGATCCTTTGAAAAATATTGTTCATAATTCTTGTGATGATGCACAAATCTTGGATGAAGAATATGAGGAAGAATTCAATTACTTGGACATGGGTCAAGAAGGATTCAAGCCAAAAAAAAGAAATTTTTACCTTTAAAGGAACTAATTTTTACCAAATAATTGCAAACCTCTATTGAAATATCTCCTATTTTGGAATTTAAATCTTTGCCTTCACATTTAAAATATATATTTTTGAGAGAAAATTGAACCTTACTATGATTGTTTCATCTAAATTGACAAGTCTCCTTGAGGAAAAGATGAAAATGGTGTTTAAGAAACAATTTATTTTCTATGAATCCACTCGTTTCTTGCAAAATCTTTTAAAAAGAGAAGAAAAGTTAAAACTAGTGACTTTAAAAGAGCGCATGTTGGGAAGCAACCCAATATTTTTTATTTTACAATTTCATACTTTTATTTTATTTTTGCATATTTTTCTTGTTTTTTATTGCATTTTTAATCATTTTATTTATTATTTTTTGCATTTTTGGGTATTTTCTAAAATTTTTTTAAAAAAATAAAAAAATTCAGTCAAACACTTTTTGATAAGGTGTGCCTATGACTTATTGTCCAGATGAAAATATTCACTAATAAGCATAAGTTGTGCCCACAGTTTATCCCAGTAAATCTTATGTTTTATTTGCTAGTCTGCATAAGTCATTACCATGGCTTATTCCAGTAAATCTCCTATTTTATTTTTTTTATGTTTTATTAGCTACTCTACATAAGTTGTGCTCACAATCTATTGCATTAAATCTTCTGTTTTTTTTTTTTTTTTTTTGTTAGCATAAGATGTACCCATGGCTTATTCACAAAAGACTTCTTGAAAACGTCATAGCCACCTGTCACCCTCCTTTTCGCACTTGAGCTTCACTCCCACCAAAGCTCACCATTTAGAGATGTTTTCTTTGCCCTTCAATTTTTATTTTCTATCATTTTTTTTTTTTTTGAGTGAACTTCTTTTTGCTACATTGAGGACAATGTGCATTTTAAGTGTGGGGAGGAATTAAAGGTTTGATGATACTTTTGTCTTTGTCATACCTTAATCTTTGCTTGATAGCCTTTTCTTTTCAAATTTCTACTCTCTTGATGTTTGTTTTTAAATGATTTTGGATTATCATGAATTTTTTTTGCTTGAGGTAAAATTGCATGACATGATGCAAGCATGATTAAATGAATTTTTTTAAGGATGAATATTTCTTAGCTTTGAAAATTAATTTGAAAGAAAAAAGTGTAAGATTCAATACAATTAAATCTTTATTGTGAGCTTTTGAGCCTAAGAGCATTTTTATTTTTTATTGTTCTATTATGTTTTTATTGAGTGTTGTCAAAACTTTGGTTGCATATTCTAAAACTTGTCTTGTTATGTATTGTGAGACCACATTAATGAGTTTGTGTTAAAAAGCCAAAAAAAGTATCTAGGTTTTAGCTCATCAAAAGCCTATCCTGATGATATTTCCTTAGAAAAACCAAGTTAAAAACCATTGCATTTTCTTTGTTTGCACCATATTAATTTTTCCTTGAATTTTTTATTTAATTTTCCTTTATCCTTTTTATCAAAGGATTTTTATTGAGTTGGCATAAGAATAAGAATCACCTTTTGAGCAAATTGTGAAAAAAAATATAAAATAAATGCTACTCCTCTGTGTTGGCACTTAGTAACCAAAGATATTTATTACAATTGTTTATCTTTGGTCAAACGGTTGTAAATTTATAAGTATGCTAAGACATTCTAAATTTATTCTATCCTAAGTAATCAATGGCATTCATCACAAATATTTGTTTTCGTGTAAAAAAGTTAGAAAAAAATTTAGAAAATAATAAAGAGAAAAAGAAAGGAAAAGAAAAATATTTTGATTACTTTAAATGTGATTATTGAAAGAAAAGGTTAGATTTCATGTCGATTCAATAAATTCCTTTGATAATTTTTCACACAAAATTTCTTTTTTATTAAACCTAAACCCAAACCCCATTACAATCCATTATGTAATTATTTTTCGAATTTATATCCATTTTTAACCCGTTTATATCTACTCAAATCCTACATAAGTGGATCGGGTAGGACCTGAGTATCCGAAAAATATGACCATTGCCATCCCTTTTCATGTCCTCTGTCCATCACCCATCGTTGGCCCCATATGATAAACTTCCTGGAAAGACTAATTATTCTGTCTTCCCTAGGCGTCAATTTGATAAAATTGATGCCCACCCAAAATGGTTATTGTTAAATGTCAATGAAATCTTGATGTTTTAAAATTGAAATTCAGTACCATTGTCATGGTTGCTAGGATCGCTACCATTGGTGGTGTTCAAGAAACCAATAAATTATGCTGATGAGGCAACTGCCACGCTCCATGACATGAGGAACAAGACTACACCATGGCAGGAAGATTGTTCATCCTGGCGTTTCAAAGTAAAAGGCAACATGTCTAATGATGCAAAACAGGGCAAAATCTGACCCTGCATAACCATAACAGCAACGAGCCAGATAAATTGAAGTCATTAGATCTGAAATCAGCTGCAAATATAGCAGGCTGCGAGGCATTGTCATGGTGAGAGAGGCCATTCTTTCACCTCCATCCGGCTACGCCTATTAATTCAAAGATAAAGATCTTGTGCAGCTGTGAGGAAATTGAGAATGCATCATTACCACTGATGATAAAGAAGATGCTCCTCCAGCGCCAGGGGCTAGAAGAGCTATACACACGAACTGAGCAAGGTGGATACAACCTTTCTTTCTTTAACAATTAACACCATAAAACAATGTCATTTTCCGGATATTCTACAGATTATGACAAATAAAAATGCTCTACAAGAATGGCCCGTGATTCAGAAATTGAAGCGACAGAATGACAAGTAAAAATACACATTACAATCTGCAGAGAGTGAAGAGAGTTATCAATCAGCTATATGCCTCTAGTTATCTTTCTAAGAACTGCCTCTATACAAAACCCCCCACCCAAAATGTAACTCACATAAAACAAAAGAAAACAATTAGCCAACTTATACAAAGCAGTGATCTTCTTGACTTCTCAGTGGGGGCTTAATCAGGCTAATTGACCAGAAACAAATATCGAATTGGTTGATATTTGGTTCCCTTCCTGAACTTTTCTGACTTTCGCCTTGTCAATACGAGCTCGTCTAACAGCTTCTTGGATGTGGCGATCATGGTCCTTCAGCATCTGATCCATATTGCCTGATGGAACTAGAAGTGGACCAGAATAGTGAATTTTGTGACCTTTTGACCCATAGCCAACCTGAGAAATATATAAATAACAAGAGCCAGAGTCACCCATCAAGAAGCATGAAAACATAAGGTAACCATATTGTAGAACAAAAGAGTTAATAAAATAAATCAATCAGCTGTATGAAGTTCTAAAAATTATAAATTTTGATTAAATTATGTGCAGAGAACACTAGTGTGTAAAGAACTTGCAAAATAACATGCAGGGAAAAAAATTGGCAGTAAGCTTGTCAGTCAAACAAAAATTAAGCAAGTTTTTGTTCCCAAAGATTTAAATGAGAAAAGTTCAGCAGAAAACTGAGAAAGAGAGAGATACTTTTCTCAGCGGAAAACTGAGAAAGAGAGAGATGCTACAAGAGTATCAACCACTTACAAGGACCGGATCATTATTGCTGAGTCTTCCATCTTTCTGATTGGAACCCGCAATGCCCTGAGACTGATGTTTCTGATCCTGTTGAACAAAGGATTCAGAGGTTTCCTTGAAGGATCCAGGAAACCTTGCCATTAGTTTAGGAGCTTCTTGCTGTAATGAGCCAGACCTTTCTATACGGTCTTCAGATAATAAACTCCTCCTTGCAGCCGCCACTAAGCCTGACATTGTTGACAAGTCAGCCCCAGTAGAAATCTTTGGAGCATCATCCGGATTTCTACCAGCCTTTGCCCAAGCAGCACGATGAGACAATGGCCCCGAATGTGAGGCTCTCTTATGCTGACGCCCTTGTGGATCTAAACTCGATTCTACAGCTTGTGATGGTCTGGGTGGATCAATTGGAAAACCCGAAGCGACTTCTTCAGGGTGAGGATTAAACTTCTCACTCCGGCTCTTAGGATTTGACTGACCTTGTCTTTTCTGTGATAAAAAAAGCAATCTCAATAATATAAAAAGAATTATTAAAACAAAACATCAAACTAAACTGAAAGCAACTGAATAAAGGAAGAAAAGGTGAAGCATAGTTCAATGCAAGAAACATTAGATTTGTGGAACATGAAAAGTTGTGCATGAATGACTACACATTGATGGCAGCCACTGGATTTGGTGGGTCCAACCAATTCAACAGCTGCTATTATGTATAGTTTCATGCATTTTTATTGTGCTTTATAGCATGTTCATATATTTATTCCATCTCTAACGACATAGATTTGAAGTCTAGGAATTACAACCCCCACCCCCCACAATCAAAACTCATGCAAAAAAAAAAATTGTCCATGGAATGGGGACGACAACAAGAAGGGAGTACGTGTCACTGTCTCTTGCATTAACTTGTTTACTTCAGTTTCTAGAGGGTTAAGGGTTTTGCAATCAGGAGATATAGCTTCTTTTTTCCAATAAACTGCAACGGGAGCCTTTTAAGGAAGATACTTCCAAATTTAGTTTGCTTTAGTGGATGTTTGAGCTCCAATATATAAACTAGGTAGTAGGTAGTGAACCAATGTGCCATCATCCCTTTTGTGTATATCTAACATGGGTATAAGAATATTTACCTGCATTGATAAAACTAACTCGGCATTGGCATCAGGTGCTGGGACAGCTCGAGATTCTCTTGTTCCACTTCTTTCAATATCATGTCTCTGGCCCTTGCTTCCTACTGCTCCTTGTCTGTTAATGTACACAACAGTAAAATTATCCGCAATAGTAACAGGCTATCACTTAAGAATTGACGTGCAGAATAACAGCGCTAGCTCCTTGAGCAAACCCAATTATAAATAACACAAAACAAGAAGGAAATATTTCAAGCCATCACAGCATAATTCTATCACAAATCATGTCAACAACAACTAACATGCTGTATTCAGTTCGTTGATTTCAGTTTTAATCTGGACCCCGCTAGTTACAAGGTCGTATGAGCAAATTCTATATTTCAACAATGTGATGAACTATAGTGGCTAAATGCCAAGATAAAAATTTCTAAAGCAATTTTTTTGGCATCCAAGCATTATATAGGAATTTATGAGGTTCCAAATTGCAGCTCAGCAACTACACTGCTCAGATTTTTTTTTTAATACTTCCTATTTTTCTACGATCCTTACCTTCTGGCTTCCTCATCCCGTATTTTTGCATCAAACTCTTTGCTGGGAGGATACTTGGGCAGGCTTGAAGGATCACAAGGAAGCGGTTTTGCTGCGAAGAACTGTGAAACACATACCAAACATGTCAAAGACAAAAATAAACTAATAAAAAGAACTTGTAGAAGAGAATTGTGAAACCAAATTGCTAGAGATTCTATGCATATCAAAGCAGGAAAACAATGACTCGCTACAAATTGTTCCTGACCAATATAAAACTCCAACTGGACCAAGGCATAATAATATTCCCTAAAGGGACATCCAATCTAGAAAATCCACCAAATATCTTATTTGCAAAACTTAAAATTTAAGATGCTGCATCTTTTTACACTATCATCAAAGGCTGGGACTATTCCACAGCCTCTTTCACTTAAGCTACAGCTAATTTATTGAACAAGAAAAAAATACTAAAATACACTTCAATACAGTTAAACTGTTTCCGTCATCTGATTACCCATTCCCTATTCTCTCTCTTTCCCTTTCTCATTACTTGATGAATTTCTTCCCCTTCTTCAATAGAAAATAGAAGAAAAGGCAAGGTTCAGTTACTAGCAAATGGTAGTCATGGTGACATGTACATACATTGGAGAGAGAGAGAGAGGGTAATAAGAAATCTATAGAACCTAGACTATTTCTTTGCCTATTTACAAAGGATATGTCATGAGATGGTAGATTGGGCTTTTGTTGACATTGACTGTGAAGAGAAAGGAAATTTTCTAAAGAATATTCCCATGACAGTTGACATGTGCATTCCAATTGTTCCCAAAAATGGTTTAGTGAAGGGAAAAAAATTATGGTGTGCCTATTGCGAAGAAACAGAAGGTAAGCAGAGAAAATGGAGGCAGAGGCAGAGGCAAAGTCCAGCCTTAAGGACCCTTAGTCCTCTAATTTTTATCCAATGGCAAGGCTGTAGCCACAGCCAAAAACGTCTGCAGAAATAGTTTCCACCAAAGCCAATCGAAAGTTCAAAACTGGACAATGGATAGGATAAAATGAATAAGTAAAATAAAGAAGTATAGCAGAACTAAAAGTGTTAATAACACTGAAAATGCTATTAGTTGCTTCCATGAAACAATTCGGCCTTCAATATACCACTTAAATTCAACAATATGATGGGCAAAATAAAATAGTCTTCAACCACCCCAAAATATTCTACTTCTGTTACACTGTTTCTTTAATGACAACAATAACAAATTCCCACAGTACATAACCCAAAAAAAAATGTGAATAACAAAATCACATACAAGGAGCATATTTTAAAAGATTAGTATAAACTCCAGAATTTGCTGAGGTAAAACAACTGAAATACAACTTGTTTAGTGCCATGCACTTCATCTAAACCCATTACAAATTGACACACTTATAATGGATAACTATCAAGATACTAAAAAGTTGAACATCTGAAAGAAATTCCACGAAACAGATTCAAGAAATCAGTGCAACTATTTCCCAGTGCCAACCTTCATCAGTAGACCTAATCAAACAACCACCCCCTGTTCCCATCAGGAAAGGATGAAAACAAATGGAGACATCATTATTAGAGAAATTCTAAGTAACTTATCCATCTATATTTCATACCTCACTCTTCAGAGCAGAAGCTGCACTCCCACGATCTGCAGGGTCAATAGAGAGAAGGGTTTCCATAAGTGCTAGAGCTGGTGCAGGGAATTCCTTGAATGTTTCTGCAACACAGCGTCTATAAGGCTGTTGAGGCTTGAAAATAGTTGCGTGAGGCAATTTTGATTTTCTCCAATAATCCTCAGAAGGTGAGCCACACAACTTGAAAATTTTATGCAGCTGCTCCACCTACAAAGCAGAGACTTGCAAA
>CATIWR010545797.1:0-15098 GCA_949677035.1 Omphalea diandra
TGGTGAATTGGGGAGTGGACATAGGGTTGGTTAATACCCGAACCACTATAAATCGCTTGTGTTCATTATTCTCATTATTCTTCCCCTCTTCTTTATTTTTAAATTTTTATACACCAATTCAACCCCCCTTCTTGGTGCCAAAGGCCAACAGGAATGAAAGCCTCCAACTAAAGTGGTAGATAGTAGTGAAAAACTAATTCCAAAGAAAGAATGGGTGGGGACACATAAAAAGTCAAATGGGAAAAACAAGAGGGCAATAGTCATTCTTCTTAGCTCATTATCAAGAGAGGAGATTGGTATAGTGTAACATTGCATAACCACCCATGGGATATGGAAGGCATTGGAGAACTATCATGAAGGCACTACACTTATGAAATCAAGTATGTTAGAAATGTATGTAATGAAGTGAGAGCTCTTCATGATGAAAGAAAATGAAAGCATTACTAACGTGACAAACAAACTCTTTTTCATTATCACAAACATGAAGAAGTTTAGAAGAATTCTCACCAACCATGAGGTAAACACTAAAATTCTCAAATCTCTTCCTCTTGAGAAATTTAATGTAAGAGTTTGATAAGCTACTTACTCATGAGCTAGCCTTGAAGAAGGATGAGTAGATGAAGAAAATGAGAGGATAATAGGACAAAAATGAAAAGTAGAAAAGAAGACTTTTGCTCTTAAATCCAAATAAAGATAAGGAGGTTGAAGTTGCCTCTAGTGATAGTGATGAGAGTGAAGGAGGAAAAGAAGCTAGTCATGCTTTTAAGGTAGGACTAAGGAGCTCATAAAGAGAAGGAAAGATAAGAGGAACTTTAAAAGAGCATCTCGTAATTTCAAAGATAAGAAGAATGTAGTGACTTGCTATGAATATGGAAAATAAGTTCACATCAAATCCAAATATCCCAATCTCAAGAAGAAGGAAAAGTGAGACAAGGAGAAGGATAAGAGTTTTAAGGCTACATAGGATGATAGCTTAGGTGAGGAAGAGGAAGATGAAGAAGTTGCCAACCTATAGTTCATGGCTCAAGAGGACTCCTCCAACGAGGCAATCAATTCACATTTTTGTCATGATTATGAGGACTTAGATGATGTGGATGATAATCCTCTTGAAGCTCTACCCTTGAGATATGATAAACAAAATGAAAACTTATAAGGAAAAGTGTTCAAAACTTGAGATGAATTTAAAAACTTAAATAATCTTGTAAGTGACTTAAGGACTTCTAATGAAGAACTAAAAAAATCCTTAAAAAATCTTTCTAAATCTCCATCCTCTTTTGATTCTCTAAGAAAAGAAAATGACACTTTAAAATTTGAAGTTATTAAGTTTAGGAATTCTATCTCAAGATTTCATAAAGGAAAAAAAGTTTTGGATAATCTAATTGTATCTCAAAGACCACACTTAGTGAGACATGGTTTAGGCTTTAATGGATCTTCCTTATCTACATCTTCTTATCCTACATTCATTAAAGCATCTATACCTCAAACTTCTAGTATTGAGGTTATAGGGAATAAAAGTGCTCCTACCACTAAGTCACCTATGCCTAAGGGCAAAAGAAAGGCTCCCAAAAGCTCAAGAGCTAAGTCTCCAAGAGCAAATCATATATATATCTATACCATAAGGCATGCTCAAAGGCACACATACACAAAAACTTTTCTTCTACTCCTCATCACTCATGCACACTCTCATAATCAAAGTATGAGAAGGCTTTTTACTTATACTAAAGTTGTGCATAGGGGAAAGACTCATAAGTCTAAAATCTAATGCCATTATTGCATAAGTTATAGATATGTTAATGTCTTTTCCTACATTTGAAAGGCACACTTCAAATTAGAGGATCCTTTTAAGCCTAACCCCTAAAGACCCAAGTATACTTGGGTATCTAAACAAAGGTAAATTATTTTTGTGTTATACGAATGTTTGGAAACCACTAAAGAAAGATAATGATTAGCATCTGGATAGTGGGTGCTCAAAACACATGACCAGAAAATAAGAAGTTATTCATAGCCATTAAAGAGAAAGATGGAGGCAATGTCACATTTGGAAATAATGCTAAGAGAAAGGTAATTGGTATTGGAATTATTGGTAAGAAAGGTTGCTCTCTTATTGATAATGTTCTTTTAGTTGCAAGGTTGAAATATAATTTATTAAGCATAAGTCAATTATGTGACAAAGGTAATAAAATCACCTTTGACCCTAGGGAATGTTGGGTTATTACCTTGGTGGATAAGATAGTCTTTAATGGAGAAAAGAGAGGCAATACCTACTTAATTGACTTAGACAATTTGGCTAACCAATCCTGTAAGTGTCTTGTCTTCATTAATAATGAATCTTGGCTTTAGTATAAAAGACTTGGACATTTTAGCATGGAGCTTTTACAAAGTTTATCAAAAGGAGAGCCAGTAGAAGGTCTTCCAAAGCTTAAGTTCACAGACATGTGGACCTTAACAAATGGGGAAGCAACATCAAACATCCTTAAAAGCAAAAAATGTTGTAAGTACTTCTAGACCTTTTCAACTTATTCATATGGACTTAGTTGGACCCACTAGAAATGCTAGTCTTAGGGGAAAGTAGTATTATATATTTGTCCTAGTTGATGACTACTCTAGGTTCACTTGGCTATCCTTTCTTGCTCATAAGAGTGACACTTTTGATATTTTCAAAAGTTTTGCCAAAAGAGTTCAAAATGAAAAAGGTTACTTCATTTTTTCTATTAAGAGTGACCATAGAAAGGAATTTCAAAATGAATCTTTTAAAAATTATTGTTTGGAGAATTGATTTTCTCATAACTTTTTTACTCTTAGAATACCACAAAAAAAAAATGGTGTTATAGAAAGGAAAAATAGGATATTGATAGAGATGGCTGGAACTATGCTTAATGAGTATTCCTTTCCAAATTACTTCATGTTATATTGCAAATTATGTTTTCAAAAGACCAATTTTAAACAAACCTTCTTATGAGCTATGGAAAGGTAGAAAACCTAAGCTTTCATATCTTAGAGTTTTTGGATGCAAATGCTACATACTCAAGACGAAGGACAACCTTAGAGAAATTACTTCAAAAATCGATAAGGGTATCTTTCTTGACTATTCCACCATTAGCAAAACCTATAGGGTATTTATAAAAAAGACTATGGTGGTTGAAGAGTATATGAATATTGTATTTGATGAGTCTAGCAAACTTGATCTAGAGAAAGGTTCTCTTATTGGTAATCGTATAGGTGACTTTAAGAAGTTAGAGCTTAATTTAACACCAAAAGATATTATGATTAATCTTGAAGATAATATCACAAGAAGTTAAAGAACCTTAACCACAACAAAAGGAAAACCACGATCAAGAACTATCCAAGGATTTGAGATATTTAAGAATCACGCAAAAGATCTTATCATTAGTGCGACATCCAATGAAGTAATTACTAGAGCTCAATTACATGCTTTATATAATAATTTTGTTTTTATTTCTCAAATTGAGTCAAAATCTATTAATGAGGCTCTTAATGTTAAGAGTTAGAAGCTCAATCAATTTGAGAGAAACAAAGTTTAGAAACTTGTTCCTAGGTATAAGGAATCAGGAACACCCAATTGTGGGATGCAAATGGGTGTTTAAGAATAAGTTAGATGAGTAAGGTGTTATTACAAGAAATAAATCTAGATTAGTTGTAAAGGGCTGCAACCAAAAGGAAGGCATTGATTATGATGAAACCTTTAGCCCCATAGCAAGATTAGAGGTCATTAGGATTCCTTTAGCATTTGCATGTCACATGAATTTTAAGCTTTTTCAAATGGATGTAAAAAGTGCTTTTCTAAATGGTTTCATTGAGGAGGAAGTTTACGTTGAACAACTTTCGGGTTTTGAGTCTCATGATTTTCCAAATCATGTTTTCAAATTAACTAAAGCCTTATATGGTTTAAAACAAGCTCCAAGAGCTTGGTATGAAAAGCTTAGTTCATTTCTTTTACAAAATGATTTTGAAAAAATAAGGTTGATGCTACTTTATTTGTGAAAAGGCACAATAAGGATGCATTCATTATGTAAATATTTATTGATAATATTATATTTAGTGTTACTAATGAATCTCTTTATGAAGAATTTGCTAAGTGTATGACTAAGGAATTTGAGATAAGCATTATGGGTGAGCTCCAGCTCTTCCTTGGTCTTCAAATCAAGCAAACTAAAAAGGGCATCTTCATCAACCAAGCAAAGTACACAAAGCATCTGCTCAAAAGGTTTGACATGGACAGATGCAAAGTAGCAAAAAACCTAATCAGTGCAACTATCGAGCTAGATTAAGGATGAATCGGGTACTCCAATTAATGAAAAGAAGTATAGAGATATGATTGGCTCTCTCATCTAGTTTACTGCATCTAAACTTGACATCATGTTTAATGTTTGCTTATGTGCAAAATTCCAATCTTGCCCTAAAGAATCTCATTTGAATTCCATTAAAGGAATTTTTAAGTATTTACATGGCACATTACATTTAGGACTTTGGTATCCTAACAATTCATCTTTTAGTCTTCTTAGATATTTAGATGTGGATTATACAGCTAGTTTGATGGAAAGGAAGTGCACTTTTGAAACTTGCCAATTCATAGGTGAATGTTTAGTTTCTTGGTTTAACAAGAAGCAAGTTTCAGTTGTCTTATCCACCGTAGAAGCAGAATATTTGGTGGTTGCACCCAAGTTCTTTGGATGAAACAACAACTCAAGGATTATGGCAAATATGTTGATCACATTTCCATCAAATGTGATAACACAAGTGCAATAAATCTTTCTAAAAATCTCATCCAACATTTAAGAAGGAAGCATATTGATATTAGTCATAATTTTCTTAAAGATCATATACAAAATGGTAATATGGTGTTAAAATTTATTGAGACTAATCACTAACTTGCAGATATTTTCATTAAACTACTCAATGAAGAAAGATTGAATTTCATCAAGAGGGAACAAGGGATGCTAAATGGAAGTTCCCTATGGTGAAAATTGATCACACTTTATGTACTTACTATACTTATCAATATTAATTCATTATTTGATATGATTGGTGATTGCATGACAACTTATTGTATTGGATGTTGTAGATAAGTTAATTCATTTTGTAATTATGCTTTTCAATGCAAATTACTTAAATTAATCATCATAATATTATATTAATCACATTAAGTTTGGGTCATGTTTATTTGATGTCTTTTCAAAAATGACTTGTAATTTAGGAGTCGTTACTTACAAGTCTTTTTTAACCTTTCAACCTTTGTCAATTTATGGCCACTATCTATGATCACCACCATAAAATTTTTCAAATTTCAAAATTTATTGACCATTGACTACATTCTTTCAAGAAAATCTTAGCTATTACTTAGAAATTTCATAAATAACGATCGCAATAAGCATGTAGCGACTACAATATGCTATAACCATTGGGCATTGACTGATTTGACTATCAAACAGTATTGTTTCCTCATTCAATGCTCTTTTAACCATTTTATAACCATTTCCCCTCATTCTCTGCCTATTTAAGTCTCTTTCACACCTCTCTATTCCACTTTTATCATCTTTTTCATCATACCTTCATCTTTTTAAAATTTCTCACATACATTCTTTTTTCCTCTACTTTAATGGCACCCAAGAAACTCATAATAATAGAAAAAAGGGAAAGGTATTACCTAACCTCAAGACCTTCCTCCTCTTCATCTCATGAAGGGAATCATAAAGGAAGAGAAAAAGAGATACAAGGCCAACACCAAAAAGATTATCTAACCTAACAAAATACCCTCCTCCTTCCTTCTCAAAACTCTTGGCATCAAGGGAGAAATCTAAACATTTTTGTCCAACCTTGGCTAGTATGAATTCATTTTTCATGAATAACTGAGGTATGAAAAAATTGTATAAGAGTTCATGTGCATCGTTACTCGTAGTCGAAAGGCAAAATCTAAAGCAAGTTTGTATGGTTTGTCTTTAGGGCATTTGGAGATCCCTATTTCATTACTTCTGCCTAACTTTCCTCCTTTTTAATTTCTAAACTAGAGATGATGTTTTATTCATTATCCCTTCCTTTAACATCATCTATTTTGAGTTTCAGTTTGAAATTTTCATTGAAATCAAACATGAACCGAAAACTTCAATAGCCAAATACATCAAAACCTTAAGCTATTGGCTCCTCCATAGAATTATTACCTTTTCTATCAATACTAGGGATGATAGGAATGAAAAAGTCTCTCAAAAAGACCTCACTTTTCTCTTTTGCCTTACAAAAAATAAGCCCACCCAAATTAGGAGATATTTTATGGATCAATTGATCCATATAAATACCAAACCTAAGAGTCAATTTAATTTCTTCTTCACTCTCACAGCACAACCAATATAAATCTGTAAGGGCTTTGAAGAATGAGAATGAAAAATTCCTCACCAAAAAGTATCTCCTATCCTAAAACTTTCTTGATTTGACTTATTTGATCAATGTTAAGGCCATTAATCCTTACTCTTATATATATAATTTAAGATCTTATAGGGCAAAGAAGTAAGAGATAACTCATGCCTCTAAAAGAAAGAATCTAGTTATTAAATAAGGCACTAAAAGCCCATTCAATCTTTAAAATGCAAGGTAAAGCCAAAATCCAAGTCCTCTTCCATCTATCTCTCTTCCATTAACAAGAAACTTGATAAGGTGATGAGAATGATAAAAAAAAAAAAGATTCCTTATTTTGTCTCATCTTCATAGTAACTTGGTTGACCTTTAAAAAAAGGTTGGTGCTACTCCATGTCATCTTTCTAATTTTTAAGAATGGGAAGACACCTAAGAAAAAGAAGGTAATTAAGAGGAAGAAGGAGATGAAGCCCAAGGAGGAGGAGATAAAGAATTTATTGAAGATAGTGATGATGATTATATCTCTTTTAATGATAATGAAGATGACGATGATGATATCTTTCTTACCTTCTAGTTTTCTTTTAGTTTTATTTCTTGATCATTTTTTATTTTTAATCTTTCCTGTTTTAATTTTAGCCTAAGTATGTGATCAAACATATTTATATGTTTGACTTGTGTTATATATTTTTTAAAAAAAGTTTAAAGTATGTTCTTTCTATGGTTGATCAATGCAATTTTGGTTTGACGAATGATGTTGCTTCTTTAGTAAATACTCTAATTATGTTACTGTAATTCTTAACTGATCACCATCTTATCATTACAATTATTTCTATCATTGTATTGCTTATCATTGCACTTAAACTTCCTTGTTTTTTTATCTTGACAAAGGGGGAGAGCTTGCAAGTTAATTATTGAAGGGGAGTATAAATTAAGAAGAAGTATTTCAACCATTTCAATTTGTTCACCATTTTAACTTCACACACTCTAGAATACACTTATACATTCTTTGTCCTTTGCAAATTCAATCTAAGTTGTCAAAATAAAAAAGAAAGAGATTGTTGGACTAGGTTGATCAAACCTAAATCGAAACTCTCTTTTGATCTTGATAATGTATATTGATAAGTCTTAACATTTCAGGTGTTAATCTTATAGATATTTAGCTAGGATTACATTGGATTTAAATGGAAGCCTTAGTCTCAAAGATTGAAATTTGCATCCTAATTCACAGTTATGAATTAAAAGGCCAAGACCACAACTTTTATATTCATTTAAAGGGAATTAAGTCTTCAGCAAGATTATAGAAAGTGTCCCAAAGAACTTTTGGAACACTAAAATTTACAATAACGAAATAATGGTCGAGACAGCGATTTTAGTGAAATAATACCTCCATTAAGGTAGACAATTTTGCAATGATTATCATGTCCAAAGAAGAAAAGTAGAGACTGTGACTTTCACTCTTACTCGAGGGATGTAATGACCATTTTTTCTAAAGAACCAATAGTTTATGCCACACAGACTAATCATTAGACACAAACGGGGTTCTCCACTGCAATTGAACAAAATTCAGTGTAATGTGAAGATCACAACCTCAATTATATAGTCTTGACTATAAATCTTTCTAACAAGCATTAAATGTAGGATTTGCCAAGCATACTTTGGAGATTTGGATATACTTTTGTTTGTAACATCTCTTTGGTAGTTAGAGCTTATAAATACACCACCAAATGGACTTGAATACAATAGAATAGCATTCATTATAGCCAAACTCTTGTAAATTTATTTCTCAACCCTTAAGCAATCAATGTTTTATATTTGATTTATTATTTGGTGTGAGCATTAAAACCATTAGGTTTAGGCTTAAGAGTTAGCCTTTGAATATAAAACTCTTGTTCAGGTTGAGTGTTAACCTTGTGAAACACTAGTGATGTTTTGTGCATACTTTTGTAAAAGCACAAGTTGTAAAATTAGGTGTGAGCTTCAAAACACCATTGGACATTAATGAAACAACTAACTGGAATAATTAAGGAGTGGATGTAGGGTTGATTAATACTCGAACCACTATAAAACTTGGTGTATTTTATTCTTCTTATATTTCTTGTTTAACAAACCTTCCTCTCCAAAATTCAAAATTTTTTACTAATACAAGTCCCCTTCTTAGTGCACAAGGACCAATATGTTGTAAGTCCAAAATTATATCTTTCACAATCCCAACATTGCATGAACATAAAAAGATGACAATGACATATAAACCACAAGCATATGAACATGAAAAATGAGACATAAAATAGACATGATATATAAATGCATTTTGAAGGATGTTAGAGGCCTTAGGCATATGAGGGGATAAGATATTAATATGTTCAAGATAAAAGCTCAAAGGGCCAAATGATAAATGCATTACATATTATTTACTGAGCATGAAATGTAACACAATGAGGGCCATAAATAATTGATCTATCTCCCTAACTCTAGCCAAAATAACCATCTTAAAGAAAATGAAAAGAGTTAACTATTTAGATAACTAGTCAGCCCTCTATGGTAATGGTGATTAGAACATAGTAATAATTATGAATGAGTGCAAAGACCACAAGGCTCTTAAGGTCAAAGGGATGATAAATCCCTCTCTTAGTCATTGCCAAAGTAACATTAAAACAAAATAAACAAAATGGAGGAAAAAATAAACCATGCAAAAGACAAAATTACAAACATAAGAATCATAAAAACAACTATTGACTTGATCATTGCTCTATTGTTTGAATGAATAGGAGTCCTAGGCCATTAAACCTACCCCTATTTTGTTATTAGAGCTCACAAGACACCTTTAAGTGACCCTAAAGAAAGAATGAAATGGATAGAGAAGAAGGTGAGAATTACAAACTGTTCTTAGTAAAGAGGGTTATACATACCAACTAGTGGTTTGTACAACTTTCTTAGTAATCTATATAAACCATAAATAGGTATGTACATCCTATTGGATGAGTTTTTCAATGAGAAAAAGAAAAAGAAAAGGGAAGAAGAAGAAAGGTTAAGGGGGATTATGATGCTTCTTTTCTATTGTCTTGCCATCAACAACATTATAATTTGAGTTTATCCTCCAAAATGTAAGGGGCGTGCACAAATGAAAGTGACAATACTTAGAGTATCACCTTATATCTATGTATGGATGGGTTAAGAGTTTAGTTTTTTGTATTTAGGGTTATTTATTGGGCAATTTCAATAAAGTTTAGTTAGGGTTTTCCAAGCCTCTCCTTCCTCTTTGAAATAAGGGATTTTTTTATAGATGATGGATGGGTGCACTTAAGCCAAGATGGCTCTAGTTGCACTTCATAACCATTCATAATAAATAAGAGAGACGAGAAAGTTTGAGATTTAAGGTTTTAGAGTTGTCTATATAGTTAAGGAGTTAGTTGTACAACCATAGGGTTAATAAGTGTTTAGGTTTTGGAATCTTCCTCCTATTAGGTTTCCTATCTTAGTTGTACAACCAATTTATTAGCTATACATCCATCTAAAAGATGGCAGTATGGTTTTTAAATTAGGCTTAATTAGACTTTAGGCTTGGTTTGGGTTTGATCTAAGACTTCCTTAAGATTTGCTCCTCTTCCTTTATAATTTTCACATGCATTTCGGGAGACACATCTAATAAATTTTCATCATTGAGCTTACATCCTAAGGTTTTAAATCCAATACTCATAGTTTTCCCCTACTTTATGAGGCTTGGAAAATGATATTTAAAAAATGATCAACTAAATAAAACTCTATAAAGTAAAGTTGAAATGTAAACATTATAGTGGATACTAAAGGATATAACTCTTTAGCAGCTTCTTGAACAAGTACTAAAGCCTTTGGAGTGTCTTAGTAGCTCTCTAGTAGGTACTAAGTTTATTTTGGAAACTCTCTAGCATGAACCAATATTGATTTTATGTCCATAACTACTCTTTAGCAAGAACTAGGGATCTTAACAGCTCTCTAGCAGGTACTAAGTTTGTTATGGCAGCTTTCTAACAGGCATGAATGTTGATCTTAAACCTCCAGCAGCTTTCTAGTAGGTATTGGGTAGTTTAGGAGCTTTCTAGTAGATATTGGGTAGCTTAACAGCTTTCTTATGGCTACTAATGTTCTTAAATTTTCTTGCAATCTCTTAGCCACTCTTATAAGGTGAACTAGTTCAAGAATTCTTCTAGTATTGATTTTATTACATAATGGCCTATCTAGCATTTAATGAAGATGAATATATATTTAGATAATTGTTCTAAGGTTAGAACAATTTAGGCAATAGTCAGGGATAGGTCTTCCTGTTGAAATTCTCAGTGGAAACTTGCTTTGGAAGTTCTTTTGACATCTTGACATTACCAGGGTAATTCTATAATTTAGTGAAAATTTTTAGGTTGGAACTATTTGTTTTGACTTTAAGAGGCCAAAAAGGTAGTTTAGTCATTTCACCATGGGCATTCCTTCTTTTTATTTTTTCCTTTTTTTTCTTTGTAAGACTCTAATGGTCCATACAGATAAGGGTTTGTCTTACATTAGAGTTGCAGTAGCCCCCCTCGCACATGTATTGCCCAAGTTCACACCGAAAGGTCCTGAGTTGATTAGAGATATGTCGGTCATCTATGACTTGTACCACCGTCTGGCTGGAGTAGCTTCAGGCATGGTAGGTCCCTCTTCTTTATTTTTTTTTTCAATTAATTAATTTTTTCTTGTTTATTTTCTTCCACTTTTAACACTTTTGAAAAATAGGCATTATCTTGAAATTGTATAATGCATGCACATATTAGGTTAACTTTAAAATATTTAGAATTAATTATATAACACTTACCTTTTGAATTTTGGAATTTATTTATTGGTTGCCTATTGTTCTATTATCTTGATTTACATGCTATGTTGGTTTATTGATATTTATGCAAAAATTACTTAGACTAATTTATGGAATATCCATAGAAAATTGAAACACATACCTGCAAATTTTAACATTTTATGTTATTATTATTTTCTAAATTTTCTACTAAAATTTGACTTTAATTGTGCTAACATGTTGACTTTATACATATAGCTACTGAAAAAATTTTGAAACCTTATGAAATTTTTATGAAGTAAATATATTTTCATAATTTTTTTATGAAATTCCACAAATTGCTCTTTATTATGCCTATATATGTCTTGGTGGTCATTCTTTCTAGTTTTCTGCATTTTATATGCACATGCACATGAAAAATATAGAAATGTATTATTATTTTACACAAAAGTGTGAAGTTCACATGCCTAAAACTTATGGCTTAGTTTTTTTGTTTTGTGTTGTTTAGCTTGAATGACTTGATTTCTTGATTTATGTGTCCAATTATGTCCTGGCATGCTGAATATTACTTTGATTTTAATTCTTCTTAACATGCTCAATCTAACCTTTCTTTTTCTGCCTTTATTTGTTAGTTATAGGATTCTAATTTTCCTCTTTCATTTATAGGGTGATGTCTCCCACAGTAAGAGAGATGGATATATTACTCTAGCTCAGATACTTGCCCTCTCATGTTATGGCTCATTTAGAGGGGACCGACCTCCTACCTTTTCTACAGATGATTCTAGATAAGCCTCAATAGAGCAACTCAACCATGATTCAGATGTTGACGGAGCAATGGATGTTCTCATAGCGTCCACTTGTCATAGATCGAGGTCACCTTCACTACTAAAGGTTTTACCTCTATGACCAGGATTTGATGTTCTAGGATTGCTCTACCTATGGATATAGGCATACACCACCTAATCCTGTAAAGAGGCTACATAACACTGCCACCTAGGGTGTGTCCCTAAGACCAAAGAGAATCTTTCCTTTGAGCACTCCAATTTAAGGATGGAGACTCTTGTCGCCACTAGTGATAACCCACAAGACTTGATTAATCAAATATTTTGTTGCTTCCTCTTGTACAGTCTTTTAAGGATGTTGTTTGCCACTCCTGTGGACACAATCAAGATTTGTTTGTTACAATTCTAGAGAACTTAAGGCTCATTAGTCACTTTGACTAGGACTCTGTGATAATCACTCACTTATATCAAATTTTCAATTGATGCTACCACGAGTTATCCTATATGGGCAACATAATAGGTTTTTGAGTTAATTGTCCTATCTCTTATGTTTACTTATTTGTTTGTTTTTCTTACCCTTATTTAAGTCATGCCATATTTTTGAAAAATGTGGGTCATAAAATTAGGGTTGCTGTCAAGCAGCAACGCTCTGCCAGATATGGATGACTATTATCCTTACTTTGTAAGGTGATGTTTTTCACATCACAAGGAGTCATTTGTCAGGGTCAAGTGTAACCGCCCGAACACCCTAACCATGGATCTGGTACATTTAGCCTGCAAGACAAAGTTAATTGTCCATTTTCATATTATTTACTAGTTTTTATTAAATATTTATAGTAATGAGACTATTATTCTTCACGCTTCTTATAGCTATACTTGGTATAGAAGGGGCCTTAATACATGGTAGCCTAAGATTGTCAAGGCAGAGGACCATTCTTTTAGGCAACACTTATTGGTGAGGCCCTCGATTTGAGAGTGATATCTCGAGAAGAAGGTCTTCTTATGACATAAAGGGCCAGATATGCGACTGATGCCTCAACGTCCACCCTTGGACATGTTCTAAGTAGTGGACTTAAAGAAGGACAAGCTCCAACAGGCCTTGATGTTCATACCATGAGAGCAGCTCGTTGTTGGTGGTGTCAAGTATTGAACCTAGATGGTCGGGTTAATGGAAGAGGTATTCATTCAGGCATTTTCATGTCACGAGGACCATATAAAGATGGTCTTTTATTGTGGTGCATGTGGCACATTGACTCACTAAAAAAAGAGGCCTACTAAGCTCGTTCCTACTATTAGGGTCCACAAATGGGCCTACACTTCTAAGACAGGTAGGCTAGAGCCCATAGTGGTGTATGAGCTCGATCCCTTACTTGACAGTTTAGTGGAGATGTGTGACCTCTCTCATTAGTTTAATGATGGCCCTGAAGATCATAAGATCAACGAGAGCCAATTGGCACTACTTATGTAAGTTTTTTTTTTTTTTGTTCCTCAGGCTTTTTGTTTATTCTTAATCATGGCTACTAATGTAGTATTTATTTGCAAATCCTTAGCATCCAAGTCGAGGCTATGTTTGATCTAATAGCTATGCTTAAAAAGACTATAACTTAGTAGACCTAGGAGGTCTAGGTTAGAGAAGAAAATGTTAAATATGTATGTGTGATTATGGTTGGGTTGGTACAGGTACTTGTGCCCTATCCATCCTAACCCCTATGTATTTATTGTAAGAGGCAGTTTAACACCTAACTTAGGAGTTACGAGAGATGTAGAACCGACTAGTAAAGGTTGAGGTTTGAATAGATTAGATGGAGACATGATGATGACGGGTGTGTGCTACGTAAAAAACCCTTAAGCTGCAAGTGCACAAGTCAAAAGTAATAAAGTGTACTTATGAGTATGGATATCATTCCCATGAGGATCAAGTTTAAGTACTATCTTATATCTTATATTATCTAGAGAATCAAAAAAGGATGATAGATAAAATTGTAAATAAGAAAAATAAATAAAATACTACTAGTAATGAGAGATAATCAATGGATGAGAATGGGTAAGGGTTTAACTTCACTTGATGATGTTCTATCGGTTGCCTAATCCTTATCTAATTGGTTCATGCATCATTTGCTACTATCGAGTCACTAAGGTGATTAATTAATCCCTCTCAAGTGGAAATTGTCCCCCTCAAGTAGAAGTTGACATATAAAGGCATGTTAAGCTAAAGGCTCCTTAACTCAAAAGCTATACATCATGCAATTGCCTCACAAAGCAAGACTCTATGGATAGCAATAGGTAGTTAAGGTTCCTTAACTCAATAATAAAATAAGGGAATTATTGAAAGTTTCATTTTATAAAAAGCATCTCTTAATTGTTGATTCTTAAAACTAAGATGATTAATGGCCAGTTAATCAAACATGAAGCACCCAACAATTGCTAACACTAATAATGAAAGAAACCAAAAGGACTAAGATTAGGAAAACTCAATAAAATTCATACAAGATCCATTTATAACCCTAGCCAAAAAGTGTAACATCCCCAAACACGTTCATTGGCATTATCACATGAACATATGCATTAGATAAATAATCATTTACAAGCATCGTTGTAGCTGGGGACACTTGAACATATATGTAGTGTTTGTATAGTTGCATGGCAAATTGTTTTATATTGTGTGCATGTTATAGTATCATAAATAATGGTGTCTTAGAGCTTAATTAAAAGTATAAGGAGTATCTAGGAATTAAGAGATGGATGGAAGTGCTTAATGAGTGAAGAAGAGGGACTAAAAGCAAAACTTTTAACTTTCAACCAATAGGAAACTAGCCCCAATCTTTTGACTTATTTAAGATAAAAATACAGATCATTAGGGTCAGATTGTGAGGGAAAACATGGGTTATACCAGAAACAAGAGAGAGCAAAGGAAGAAGAAAGAAAGGAAGAGGAAGAAGAAGAAGAATAAGAAGAAGAAGAAGAGAGAGAGAATAGTGAGTTGCCTAGGGTTTTTCAATTATGGGACAGTGGGAAAGTAAATTTATCTTCTTCTCAACTGGAATTAACATCTCATGACATGTTAATCATGCATGGTTAGTGAGAATTATGGAGTAATTGAGGTAGATCTCTTGGATGGAAGTTGTAATCCAAGAGAATAAGAGTTGATTCTGTTG
>CATIWR010545852.1:0-11293 GCA_949677035.1 Omphalea diandra
ATCAAAACAATACTAAACAATATTTGAATGAAGGAATGGACATTACTCTAAATATTATTCCAATAATTAATGAAAATTTAGATAATGTTGAACAATATTTGAAGGAAGAAACACATTCACAAGGAACTAACTCATAATTGATTGTTACACATGAATCACAAGAATTGCCTTTGAAGAGATCTCAAAGAGAAAGAAAGTCAACCATTTTGGCTAATTATGTGGTTTATTTGCAAGAGTCAGATGTCGATATTAGAATCAATAAAGATCCAATTTTATTGTCACAAGCCATAAAATGTGTTGAGTTTGAAAAATAGATTGATGCCATGAAGGAAGAATTGAAATTCGTGAAAGACAACAAAGTTTTGGATCTCATCGAATTGCTAAAAGGTTGTAAATAAGTTAGATGTTAATGGATTTTTAAAACTAAACATGACTCAAATGGCAATATCAAATGATATTAAGCCAGACTTGTAGCCAATACTTAGAAAAGAGGCATCAATTATAATGAAATTTTTTCACCTGTCTCAAAGAAAGATTCATTAAGAATTATAATAACATTGGTGGCTCAATATGATTTTGAGTTACACTAAATGGATGTGAAAATAGTTCTTCTTAATGGAGATCTTAAAGAGGAAGTGTTTATGAACCAACTTAAAGGTTTCTCGACAAAAGGTCAAATAGTTTATAAACTTTATAAGTCAAAATATGGACTTAAACAAGCTTCCCAACAATGGTATCTTAAGTTTAATGATCCCATAACATCTTTCGACTTTCAAGAAAACATTATTGATCGATCTATATATCGAAAGATCGATGAGAGTAAGTTTATTTTCTTAGTCCTATATGTTGATGAAATTTTATTTACTGGTAATGATTTGAACATATTACAGATGATAAAAGATTTTCTCTTTAAGAATTTTAAATGAAAGATATGTGAGAGGCATCCTATATGATACATCACGAGGATGGTTAGGACTTTCTCAGAAAGCTTATATTAAAAGAATTTTAGAGAGATTTAATATGAACAAGTGTTGCTCCTATCCAAAAAGGGGACAAATTTAGTCTCATGCAATGTCCAAAAAATGATGTGGAATGAAAGGAGATTGAGTCAATTCCTTATGCTTCAATTGTGGGCAATATGATGTATCTACAAACTTGTACAAGACCAAATATCAATTTTACGATCGAAATGTTGGGTAGATATCAAAGCAATCCAAGCATTGCCAATTGGAAAGCTGCAAAGAAAGTATTGACGTACCTGCAAGGAACAAAGAATTATATGCTTATGTATACAAGGTTTGATCATTTAAAATTGATTGGATACTCAGATTCAAATTTTGGTGGATATCTTGATAACATAAACTCTACATTTGGTTATTTGTTTCTTTTACCAAATGAAACAATATCATGAAAAAGCGTTAAACAATCTATCATTGCTTTATCCACTATAGAAGCAGAGTTTGTGGCATGTTTTGAAGTCACAATTCATACTTTATGGTTACGAAATTTTATTTCAGGACTTAAGACTGTTAACGCCATTACCAAGCTACTGAAAATTTACTGTGATAATTTCGCGACAGTATTTTTCATCCCAGAATGATAAATATTTGAAGGGAGCCAAACATATGAAATTAAAAGTATTTTGCTATTGAGGAGGAAATTCAAAAATAAAGTGTCTATTGAACATATTACTACCGATCTCATGATGGTAGATCCGTTAGCTAAGAGTTTACAACCAAAGACGTTTAAGGAACATATATATAGAATGAGTCTTGCTTGTAATCTTGAATGATAGTTATTTATTGTGACATTAGCACTCTGAGCTCAATTATGTATTCCTAAAATTGCATTAGTGATTTCCTATTCTATAATGGTGTACATATTTATATTTAACGTTTGACAATAAAGTTTTTAATACATAATGATGGACCATGATGAAATTTCTTTATATCATTATTTTTATGGATTTAGTACGGTGGGTAGCAAATGTTATAGTATGTGGAAAGAAGCATGTTGCTTAAATAATATACAACCACCATAACTCACATTTATTGTTTCATCTTATTAAGTCACTTATGTTGAACCTAAAAGATTAATTTTATGTGCACTTAAAGTTATGCTATTTAACATTATGATTAGGCTAAGTGGGAGAATGTTAGAATGTGGCCTAACATTGGGTTAATTATTTGCTAACCCATAAGCCTAAATAATACTTAAATAGCTTATTATTCCAAACTGTTCACTTGCCTATATGATGTGTGTACTAGATTAAGTTATAAAAGATATAAATAGATCATCACTCTATCTATTAGGGTTTTACACAAACGAAAACAAAAATCACGTTAAACCATTAGAAAGTTATCGTAAACAAAAAGATCAACAGAAAGAAACAATTTATTCATAAGGATTGCAATATGAAGATCTCATCAAACTCATCATATATATGTTTTTGTAATGTCAACATGCGAGATTTATATGTTCAAGATCTTGTGGATTATAAATTTAGGGTTAATCAAATTTTGCTCATTAAGATTTTACACAATTATGTAAGATCTTTTCAAGATTTACAAAGATTTCAAGATTTCAAGTTTCAAAAAACTCAAGAGACAAAGTTCTCAAATATCACAGTATTTTTCGCCTTTTTCTCCATCAATAACGAAAGACTCCAACTTTGATTCGTGATTGAACTACATACATAGACTCTTGAATTATGTTTGTCATATATGAATATAAATAATTCCAGGTCTCTAAAGTTGATGAATTGAGTTTATCATAAAAACTATGTGAGATTAAGTAGATCATGCAATTTTAATTCAATATCAAATCACTAGTCTAACCTTTGAATCATTAAATTTTTAACTCAAATCAGTCATTAATTTGAGAACAAACCAATCAAAACCTCAAATCACAAATCTATATTTAGATTTTAAATCAAGCAAATCAAGTTCTCCAATAATATTTTTCATAAAGATAAGAATAAGAAGATTCATTTCTTTTAATTTTAAGAAATTGTTATTAAAAATTGCAATCTATTTTGTTCAAATTAATATAAATTGTGTTTTATATTTTTCCCATTTCTAATTTCCAAACACGAAATTTATCTTTACAAAAATATATGTTTATTTTTTTATTATACTAATTTATTTGTTCAAATGTAATTTGATTTTTTCCAGCTTTCAACACGTATTATATATATTCAATATTTTGAAAAAAAAAAAAGGAAAAGGAAAAATCAGCATAGAATTGTTGCATGGTTCAAAAACTTCTGATCCGTCTGCCACTGAAATCATATTAAACGTCAATCATGTCTATCCCAAATTTGATGTTTTGGGCTCCCACTAAAGTCTTTAATGGGCTTACTCCACAGCTGGACCAACATCTATCCATGTAATTCTATTTCTGATGTTTAGCCCAAAATTATCTACTCATTAAAACTAAAATTTTATTGCAAGTAAATATTGTTTCTATTTTTTTGAGACCAATTAAGACCTGTTTGATAACTCAATTCAATATTTAAATTAAAATTTTAATCACTTTTTGTAAAAAAATTTGTTTGATAATTTTTTTATCAATTATTAAACAAGTTCAATTCAATTATAATTCTTTTAAAGTAATAAGTCAAAATTTTTAACTCAAAATTATCACTTAACACATTAATACAATAGATATTAAAATATTTTTATTAATATGACATAGATATCTTTAATATATCAACAAACTCTCCTTTAAAAATAATTTTCATTTCATATATATTTAATAATTATAATTATCAAATAGATTAGTTATATTTAGCTCTTAATTTTCAATTTATACTAAACAACTATAAAATTAAAAATTTTCAACATTTAAATTATTCAGTATTTTAAATTCAACTCTTAAATTTTTAATACTTAATTTTCAATTTTATCATATGCATTAATTATTTACATAACTTACATTTTACATCAATGTAGTTAGAATTTTCTTAAAATAATAAGTCAAAATCTTTAACTTAAAATTATCACTTAACGTGTTCATGCAATAGATATTAAAATATTTTTATTAATATGACATATATATCTTTAATAAATCAACAAACTCTCCTTTAAAAATAATCTTCATTTCATATCTATTTAATGATTATAATTATCAAATAGATTAATTATATTTAACTCTTAATTTTCAATTTATGCCAAACAACTACAAAATTAAAAAATTACAGCATTTAAATCCTTCAATACTTTAAATTAAACTCTTAAATTTTTAATACTTAATTTTCAATTTTATCATATGTATTAATTATTTACATAACTTACATTTTACATCAATATGGTTAGAATTCTCTTAAAATAATAAGTTTATCACTTAACATGTTCATACAATAGATATTAAAATATATTTATTAATATGACATATATATCTTTAATAAATCGACAAATTCTCCTTTAAAAATAATCTCCATTTCATATTAATTTAATAATTACAATTATTAAATAGATTAATTATATTTAGCTCTTAATTTTTAATTCATGTCAAACAACTATAAAATTAAAAATTTTCAGTATTGAAATCATTTAGTACTTGAAATTAAACTCTTAAATTTTTAATACTTAATTTTCAATCTTATCATATGCATTAAGTTTTTACATAACTTACATTTTACATCAATGCAGTGAAAGGCTAATTTAAATGTTATATTATTAATGAAACGCAAATATTACTGATTTTTTTTTTTGAAATTGATATATTTAGATAAAATTTATTGTTTGAATGTGAAAAAAAAATACAAAATTTTTAAATTTTTAAATTCATTATCTATCAAATTCCATTAAGACAATGAATTTCTAGAAATCCACCTGGAAGGTAGATTTTTGCCAAATTCCAATTTTCATGAATGAAAAATTTATTTAATTTTTTAAATTTAAAATTATTCTTAAATTTTATGAATTGTATTGATAACAAATGAATGATAATTTTAAAATATATGAAATAAAAAATCTATTAAAAATTTAAATTTCCTAATTCTATAAATTTTGTATGTTAATGACACGTGAATAAAAACAAACATATTTGTCAAACAAAATATTTTGTACAAATCAAACGAAGCTTAAAACAAAAGTAATCTCTAGGAAGCAGCAAAGCGTTTCGCAATAACGAAACGGGAAGACTTGTTCCCCCACGGACGACTTTGAATGAATAGTCATCTCGAACGTCACCTAAAACCTTTCTCATTTTTCCTATATCCCGAAAGTCCAAAACTAACCCCACACAATCCCATTATTTCCCTCCATACCCTTCTTCCCATATTTGGTCGCTTCCCTCACTCGCTCAGTCTCGCTCATTCTCCTCAATCCCTAATCTCGTTTCCCAATTCCAAACCCAAATTTCTGCTAATCTCATAAAACCCTTCTTTTGTCTTTTTTTTAATCCTTATTCCCATTTTATGCCGTAGAATTTTCTTTTTTTTTTTTCCCCGACGAAAATGTACAATTTCTGAAACTTTTCTTGTTTTATTTCCCCATTTTCAATTGATTAGAATTTCAAATCCTAAAAAAAAAATTAAAAAAAAATCAGTATTTGACCAGCACGATAAATATCGGGTCTCGGTACACGTCATGGACTCGAATCCCGTGATCTTCGACATCAGCTCCGATGAAGAGCCGGGGTTTGATGATCCTTGTGGCGGCGGCGGCGATGATGACGATGACCACGATTGGCTGACTCAGGTATTGAAGACTTTCGATAATCCAACGGCGGCCGACTCCGATGAGGTTGTGGTAGTTAGCGAGTATATACCGCCAAAGCCTAAGGCTAAATCATCGGCGAAACCAGTGAAGGGTTTTGTTGAGGTGGAGGAGGATTGTGTGGTTTTGGAGGGCGACCCAGATAAGCCATTGGATGTGAGCGATGATGCGGCCAACGACTGTGATGACGTGCTTGTTGTTGGGCAGAAGGGACAGGTGCGAATGTATTTTGATTATTCTTGTTGGATTTTAATTTTTACTATGGTTATTAATTGAATTACTATGAAAAGACTTAATCTTTGGATGAGGTATTTTCTGATAAGTTTAAGTTTGGAGAGTAGAAGGAAAGTGTAACTTGTAGATAAATTAGTTAAAGCCAAATCAAGAATTGCATTTCTATTTATTATTGTGATTTTTTTTCCCCATTCTGATATGTTGCAGAATGAAACGAGTAAAATAATTGGATCTTTATTTAGTTTTAACTGTGGTTACGAGATGAATTACTGTGGAAAAGATTTAACGTTTGGATGAGTTGTTTGTGTTAAGTTTTAGTTTGGATAGTGGGGGGAAAAAGGGAATGATGGACCTAAATTAGCGAAATCTTATTCTAATGCTGTGCTTTGTGTGATATTATCGAATGCAATCTAAGCAAATGGAGCTTTAGTTTATAGTTATATTGAGTTTATATTTTATTACATTTCACTAGAATTGATTACATTCTACCAAACTTAGCTTAATATATTGCAGAATGAAATGAAGTAACATAATTGAAGCTTTTCCACTGTGCTAATGTGCATGGGTCAAATTAATGCTGGTAATTGTGAAGTATATGAAGCTCTTTAAAACATGATAATGGATCTATGAAATCTTTACGTATAGCAGTCAGTTATGAGGATAGTGACTGAATCTATAGGTTGATATGGGTAGTTTAGGAAGCTCATGCTAGAGCACTTTTTCAGGTATTCCTTGTTAATTGTGTTTTTTGATGACTTGATGTTGACATTGCAGTTGAGCTTCCTGGCCAGGTAACTTTTCAGCACGGAAACAGTATTTCTTCTTACATGTTTCCATGTTCACAAGTTTTATGCGTGTGAAAAACTGTTGGAAGTTTATGTACAAATGAGAGAGTAGTCCTACCCGAGACAACCTTGTCCTATTTTTCTTCTGCCTCTAGCTGTTGCTTTTCTTCTTTTAATTTTCACTTCTCGGTTGCTTGCTTTGATGTCAAGCGACCAATTTATGAAGAGGGGAATCTTTTTCTTTGAGTTGCCCTGTATATTTTTAATTAAACAGTAATATGTTCTCCTATGTGGTGCCATCCATATATCAGTGATGATATTTGGCTAAACTTCCAATTTCCATGCCATACTGGGCAGTTTTAGATCTAGCTCTTGTAAAAGGCATAATGTTTGCAATGATGTTGGTATATGGTATGAGTTGCACTATTCAATCCAATTATTTTTTTAAGTGCAACATGTTGTGTGTTTTTTTTAAATCTGTCAATTGGCTTGGGTTTTCTGTCCTGAGTAGTCAAGCAAACATGTGGAGGTAGAAGTGGTATAATTGTTCAGCTTGGCATAGATTTTTGCAAATCTAGATCATCTCTTCTAATGAAAAAGTGGAATTATTTTTCATGCTATTTTTAATGTCCTTTATTTCTTTTAATCAAAAGAGAGATAATAAGTTGCCTGCTCTTTGCTGTTGTTCTATGCTTAATTGACTCGATCTTGCCATTTAAAGAAAGGTTGAGTTGGTGACCTGAGATACATTGAACTTGGCCAGCCACTGCAGTTACTGCATGTGTGAAAAGCGATTTCTCCCATGTCCTGGAGCAGATTTGAGGATAAAAAATGAATTGCTATTCTTGCTTTCTATACCTAGAAGGCATGGGTAAGCATCAGAAACTCAAAGATGAGGGCATAGCTAGAGTTCTTTTTGATGTGTGCTTTTATAGCATCTTCATACTCTGGTAGAGAAACCTTATAGTAGTCTATCATGTTTTTAGGACAGCCAAATGTTGATCACTGTTATATTGATAATAAGCCAAAGTTGTTGGGATCATGAGTGTAAAATGAATTTGATGGCGAAAAATCTATGCCACCAATAAGGACCTACTTTTAGAACCTCAGAAGAATAGATCATTTATGTGAAGTTTAGGTGGTCTTACATTGCTGATGCAACTGGATTGTTCAGATCTTTGATTCTAGCGATGCTCTTGAGAATTGACTGTGATATTAGAGGCAAATTATGAGTTTCACTGTCGAGCACTTGTTCTATGGTTGTGAAATCTTTTCTTGTTTAATAATGATGCTAAACCTTTTTTTTTTTTTTTTTTGGAATTTTCCGCCTTACACGATAGTCTATTTTCCTGATATTAATCTCCCCCTTTGTTCCCTTTTTCTTTCTTCCCTCTCCCCCCCCCCCCTCTTCTCATGTTTGGGATTGAAGATCTAGTATTTATGTTTCCAATGCTGCTTGAAATTTTTTTTATATTTTTTAAAACTTTGGTTGCAGATTGCTTGCAGGGACTATCCTCATCCACGACATCTTTGTGCTAAGTTTCCCTTCAGTTCAACTCCACATGAAAAACACTGTCACTTGGTAATGTCCCTGTTCTAAAACTTGGAGATTCAACATTTGCTCCTTGTGGACTAATATTTAATATCAGGGTTTGCTTTTTCTTCAGCAAATATATTTTTAAAAAATTACCTATTCCTTCTCTAATGGATGTGGGTTCCCTGTTTTTATTTTGTTTATATCCTTTTTCCTTGGTAATGGAATGTATTGAATATATTTTTGCTACTCTGATTTCCACTTTTCCTGAAATGCAGTGCCACTGTTATGTCTGTGACTCACTTGCACCATGTGCACACTGGAGTACAGGTTCATCCAGCATCGACCATTGTCATGCCACTGATAAACAAGAGATATGGAAAATTCAACGTGAAAGTTTCAGGATAGGGAAAAATGCTCCCACACCAGTTTCTAAATTTCCTGTCGCTCATCTTTCTGTGGCGGTAACTCAACACAATCAAGTTGTGCCCATTGATATCGCACAATTGACACCCAGCTTGGTAAAAGAAAATGAGGCTGCAAGGCTGACTACTATTCGATCTTGCTCTGCCCGGTTGACGATCCCAAATATCATAAGCCGGAGTAGAAACAAACGACCAGGATGTGCTGAGGGTAGAAATGGATTGCTGCCACGCATGGCTTCACAGCAAGCAATCAGCATGCATAATAATACCATTCTTCAAGATAGAGGCCCATTCATATCCTCTAATAAAATGTTTAAAAGGCCAGGAATCATCAGGGGTGCTGTGGCTATGAACCAATCTGTTTATGGTTCCATAAACAACTTGAATTGTGTTCCTGCACCACACTATCCCAGGAATGTTGTTTCACTGGCTACAGCAAATTCAGGAAGTCCTGGGTGCCAGGATGTTTTACCCAACATGATTTCAGACACGCATACTTATCCGAGCTTCTCCCAGCCCAACACGGGCACTGTCAATGTAAACCCAGTCAGCCCTAGAACTGAAGTGTACAGTCAGCCTATTCCTCAGTCAAATGGTGGCCAAAATATTTGTCAGTTTGATTCGAGTTTTCCTGGTTTTGATATAGATTGGATTGGCAACTTGAGTCAAAGTAATGAGCAAAACGCATCAGTTGAAAATATTCATCTTCCTGGCACAAGGGCCAACATGGAGCCCATGGCCATCAACCAGTTTAGTTCCCAGTTTGATGGAAGCACTGAACTCCACCACAAGGACCAAGATTATGAGAACTGGTTGTTAGGTGAGTCCAATGCAGTGGTCTCAGAAGGCCGTGTGCCTGCTGATCTGAATGTCTTTTCTCCCGAACATACTGCATTTGATACACTTTTCGACTTTGAATCGGCTTGGAATGGTCTCGCACAGGTTTAGCCGCATTTGCTAATTGTGCTTATTTATAGAGATTCAAGCTGGCAGATTCAACTGCTTTTAGCAGTTGAACAAAATACTCACTAATGGGAATTGAAAAAAAAAAGGAGCTGTAACAGCGCACAATCGCTTTAGAGTACAAGTGTACAAATTGTCATTGAATGATCGATTCTGTACATAGGCTGGCTGTTGTTTAGTCTTATTTTTATCAAACTAGTAGGTATATAATTATGTCTGATGTTCGCTGCACAGTTCCCATCCCACTGTACCCCCCCTTCTGTGATCACTTGAAGGCTACACGATGGTCCCGCTTTAGGTTAGGCAAGTGTTAGTAACCATTTCAGAACCTCCTTGTACTTCCTAGCCTGTAACTGCTTAAATTGGGGGTTGTTGAAACATGGATGAAGTGTTATTACTATAATAGACATTCTGGTTTTGCAGGTAGTAAACTAGCATATTTCATCATATTGCATGCGGATCTCTTTTGAGTTTGTTAGAAACCTCAAGCATGAATGTTTGTTGGTGGACTATCTGCATGGCTCGGTATCAAATTCTGCTATCAGCTATCTCTTAATATTTTACTTTTTAATATCATTTCTGCAACTGGATGGTGAATGAATATTATGGTTTATTGATATAAAGATTTTAAGAATTTGAGAAATATCTTCTGGGTGACAGACTTGGACCTTACTTAATATTGCACAAGGTCTTACCTTCCTTGCTGTTTGGGAGGTGAACAACTGCAAAATATGTGGACAGAGATAAAATTTACTCAATCAAAAGTGAAAGTGTAGTCTCCCTTGATCAAATGCTAGAAATAGAGTGGAATTTTGCTTTCGAGAGAAAAAAAAAAAAAAAAATGTAGACTATATCTTTCTGACTTGCAATCAAATATCCCTCTCTATTTTGGTAATAAATAACGGCTCAATCAACTGGTTATACTGAAGTCACCTCACTTCCCTATTTTCAAAACATGTATACCATCATTACTGACTTTGTGGGTCATGCAAATTAATTTAAGAGGAGAATTTGTTTTAGTATGTCAAAAGAAATTGGTATTTGTGTAATTTAAGAGTGATGTATATATATATATATATATATATATGAGATGGAATCTCATTATATTATATTGATTTGTTGACCTATTATACAATTTAATTTGAAGTTAATTATACAATTAATCCCAATTTATTATTATTCATCAAACACTCTAAAAAAGGACATGTGATTTTTTTCTTTTATTATAGTTTTGTTTTGTATTACTTCTCATTATTAAAAGATTTGTCATTTAGGATTTTTTGGAAAAAGTATTTAAAGTTTAAAAATGATTTTTGTTATTTTCTGAATATTATTATTGTTTTGAGCTGAGTTAATATAACATCATTAATATATTGAGTATCATTTTTATTTAATATTATATACTTCAAAATTATTTTTTTAAATGCCAAATAGCTTTTCATAAATGAAAAATTTTTATTATTAAAAAAAATCTATACTAATTCCCCGTAAGGGCCTGTTTGGATGGGGGGTTTGGATTGGTTTGGATTGGTTTTGGAAATTATTTGGTGTTTGGTTGGAAGTGTTTGGGTTGGTTTGGATTGGTTTGAGGGGTTTTGGCAAACCAACCCAAACCCACCCAAACCAACA